>SNQN01002167.1:40610-68470 GCA_008642245.1 Bassia scoparia | reverse complement strand
ATAYAAGATCTAGTTTAGTACCAGCATGAGATGAAACTGCCCTTAGAACAAGACTGCCGTTGGTGTGGGTGACTGGGTGAGCAACTAAGTCAGAAARTAATCCGAAAATGATAAAGACTCTAAACTAGGCAAGTAAGCATGAACCATCGTAACATAAAACCTGGCCTAGATTCCCAATGAAGTGTAGCTCAAGTYGGAGCTCACCACGTGTACCTAGTGGTGTTAATGAGCTGAGCCTGCTCGAGCTCGGCTCGAGCTTGATTCGAAGATAGCTCGAGCCGAGCCTCATCTAAGCTCGGCTTGAAAGCTCGCGAACAGGTTCGAAATATTATTTATCTTTTTATTTAGCTTAATAATTATAAAATTAGTAGTATATTATTGATAAGTTTAACAAAAATTAGAAAATTCAGAACTATTAACCATTATATGTTCTCAGAAGGCACAAGATTACTATAGTTTTCGAACTCCAATATAGATTCAATGTATTTTGAACTTGACTTATCAAGCTCGAAAAAGCTCGAGGCTATTCGTCACGAGCCTAGCTCAAAATACACAAAGCTTGACTCGTTAACACCCACCCCTATGTGTACCTTACTTTTACCTGAGATTGAAATTTGGCCTAGCTTGTGACATAAATAGACAATCCAGTTCATATATCCTCATGAAAGTGAATCAGAAATGCAACTCTTTTCTGGACTTAACCAACATATACTTGCTCCCACTCACAAGTAACAGCTTTTAAAGATCTTTCTTCTTTCAAAGTAATGATGATTAATAATTGTATAACTTTAATCTTTGWRTTTCTTTTGTGCTTTAAGTTTTGCAGGAAATAATGCTTTAATGAGTTTAATCTTGAGTTTCTTTTGTGATTTAATTTTGTAGGAAATAATTTTGCAAGAATTATCATACATGATACATCTAACATTCACATTAAAATTCCTATAAGAACGAAGGTCCTTCAAATAGTGTAATTAAGATCAACCTCCTCAAGAACTTTTGTTAGTATAGCTTTCAGTCCAACGAGTCCTTTCTTTTCTTCTCTCTATCTTTCTCGATCACCTCCTTAAAAATTGTGTCCCAATTCAATGGTGCACTAATAAAAAATAAAGCAAGTATAAAGTTCATATTATAAAAGTTTTCAAACTTACAAATCTAACTAATTATAACTTCTTTGAATATATTTTTGGAAAATTTGTCAACAACAACATTTAAGTATCGACTTTTGTGAACGACTTTTTAATAATTTTTTTTTAAAACAACCGCCTTTTAAGTTACTAAAAAATTTGTGAACCACGTCCTTTTAACGGATTTTTGCTAATGCAGTTAACTTGTGGGTTCGATTTTGGATTTTCTTCCTTTCCTCTTCTCCCTCACTACCTACAACCCATGAAGCCACCACTCACCACCGCTAGTCCACCACTTTTTCTCGCTCTTCTTTCCACCACCGCAGCACAGCAACAGCGCAGCAAGCAGCCACGAAGCAGACCAACAACCATAGCAGCATGCTAGCAACTGTAGCCCAGCCACAACGCAAGCCAACAACCGCAGCACCAGGCTATCCAAGACGCATGCTAGCAAMCGCARCAGAGAGTCCAAATTCGAACAATTCGAATCTRTTTCATGGAYATTCCAATAATTCAAAYAATTTCGAGTTAATTTAAAGAATTTTCAAGCAATTGATGCTCAATTTACATTCAATAAAAAWYATTCGCTTTGAATTCCAATCAAAATGAGCGAATTTAAAATCTTAAAAAGCTAGGACTTATTAATTGTTTTGAATTAAACTCTTCGATTTCAAAACGAAAATCACAATTAATTTCATTATCTTGTAATTGAAATCAAAACGAAACAAAGCCCTAACTTAATTGAAGAAATCGAATTGGGGACATTGGGTGGCGAGGAAGACTAGCGAGGAAGAGAGGAGATTCACAGGCTAGCTGGTGGAGGCAATTGAGGTGTTTGTGGCGTGGGTCCTCGGTTGGTAGTGGCAAGGGGGCTGCTCGTGGTTGACGAGGGAGTTTTCGGCCATGGAGGGTGGTAGAGGTTTCAGACATGGAAGAGAGAGATGACGAGTGAGGCGAGGGTAGTTGTGGTGAGGGAGATGGGCAACAAAATGGAGGATAAGGCAAGGAGGGTGATGGGAGGTGGTGGCCATTTGGAGTCGTGGGTTTGGGTGGTGGTGAGAGGAACATGTAGGGCTCACTTGATGTAAAGTTAACGTCATTAACAAAAATTCGTTAAAAGGTCATGGTTCGCAAATTTTAGTAACTTAAAAGGCAATTGTTTAAAAAAAAAAATTAAAGGTCGTTGTTCTCAAAAGTCGATACTTAAAAAGTTGTTGTTGGTAAATTTTTCTATTTTTTTTGTCCTTGTGTAGATATATCAAAATGTATTTGCTTAGAGTGAAAATTTTAACAGTACAAAAATTAACCATTGCAAATTTGCAACTAACAAATAAATAATTTGTAAACATATAAAACCTTTTAAAAACACTACATTTTGCGAGAAGATTAAAGATAAAAAATACGAGTTAAGGTCTAAGTTACCTCCGATCAATCGTTGCAAAATCTTATTAATTAAGTTAATGATATATGCTGAATGGATCATGGATCTAATCTTATACAAAGGTTCGTGCCAACATTTTGATTGATAGACTATTAAGACTAGATATGAATCAATCACCTTAAACACTAAATCAATTTTCCTCGTCAACAACATAGTTTTATTATTTGAATAATTGATTCGTGTTTCATATGATCTCAATATATTGACAACTTATAAAACAACTAACCAAACTATATCATACCATTTTACTTAAATGTTCATCCATTCGAATAATCTAAACCTCAACGACTCAACCAACACCTTGGGCCTAGGCTTTGCCGGCAATGAGCCTGGTGCGGTCCCACGGAGATCAACCCATTGGCCACCTCTAGGCTCTACCACAATGAGAAGAGATGAAAAGAAAGAAAATTTAAAAACAATATATAATATATATATATATAATATTATATATATATATATATATAAGAGAGAGAGAGAGAGATCAGGATCCGGTGAAACCAACATGTTATATGAAAACGTGAAAACCAAATTAAGTGGATACATTTACATTTTAAGGGGCATACAACCAGTAAAGGTACACAAGACTTTCAGCTACTATTGATGAACAGTACACTTGTACCCATTTAAACCTTCAATGTACCCCAAATTGAAACAAGTATATACATAGATTAAATTGTGACCGTCCATCTCAAATTCTACGGTCAAATTAAAAGTTTTTAGTTTTCACCTAAGATTTGTGTTTTCACATGATCTATTCCTATATATATATATATAATATATTATAATTATTATATATATATATATATATATATATTATATATATTATATATATTAAAATAATATATATATATATTATATAGAGTCAGGATCCAATGAAACCACAATTATATGAAAATGTGAAAAATCAAAATAAATGAGTACATTTTACATTTTAAGGGGTACATACAAGCAGTAAAGGGGTACACAAGATTTCAGCTACTGTTGATGAACAGTACACGTGTACCCTTTAAACCTCAATGTACCCCAAATTGAAATATAAGTATATACATAAATTAAATCGTGATCGTTCATCTCCAAATCCTACGATCAAAGATTAAAAGTTTTAGTTTTCACCTAAGATTTGTGTTTTTCACATGATCCTATCCTATATTATATATATATAATATATATATAATATATATATATATATATATTATATATATATTATTATATATAATATATATATATATATATATATATATATATATAATATTATAATTCGTATATATTATTCTTTAATCTTTATAATGATCAAGATGAGGAATTTGATAAAAAGCTACTCAATATTAGGGAATGAGGCAAGACAAATAAAATAATGGAAACTTTTAGGAAAAGGAGTGTGTGGTACGTAATTCCATCACCTTTTAAATAAACAAAGCTGTCCTGTCAAAATTAGAGCAACTTTTAGGGCTCATGCAAAAACCTTTATATTAGCTTTATTATAATGTTATGTTATGTTTTGTACTATTACTCCTACTCTCTCATATCATATCTTACCTGCGATACATTTTTCCACGACAAAATAAACGCAACAATAATTTTATTAYTCATTATTTAYAGTTTTCACTTTGATCGTAATTTGTRATTAGTACATAAGAAAAAATATACTTTCTYCATAAYGGAATAAAAACAACAATTGATTTTGTCGGTATTTTGARRAAAAGATTTAACATAGTAAACGAGCAAATTAATCAAAATAGTTTTAACACAATACACTTATAATTGATTCTTCATTGTGTTAAAATTWTTTTGACTAATTAATTTGTTCGTTTATATTGGTAAAACTCTTCCTAAAAAYACGTGAAAAWTKAATTGTTRCTTTTATTGCGTAACGGAGGGAGAAATCATTTGGGGTCTCACTGTGTTCGTCTYAACTTGTAATTTTTTATAATCTAATATTTATAATTTTTAGAAATACATAATTAGAGCTATTATTAATCTTAAAAATTTTATCTCATCATGTRTGTAAAGTACAAATGTTACAATTATTTTGTTACGAACGRAGTAGTATAATCGGTTGTACATTATGTATATTCGGTATAACCAATCAAACCTCATTTTTTCATTTCTTTGGATCGGATCGAAAAAGAAATTTCTCATTTGCTATAATTTATTTACCTTATTTCTTATATATACCAAACAAAAAAAAWTRATTATAACGTAGTAGTAAAATCGGTTGTACSKTGCACATACCGTAGTATTCTTTCTTTGTTCAGTTTTACTTGCAATTGGATTATTGCTTGCGCGTTGAGCCCACATGGCCACGTATCGTCCTCAAGATGCTTAATTGCAGCTTCAAAAGCTTAAAAATCAGTCTCACTTTTGAGTAGATAATGCCATTTTTTGCTTTTTTTTATTTGCCTTTTTCTCTTAAGTGTGCTTTGCTTTAACTAAAAGGAGATTTATTTTATTTTGAATGAGTCCTCTAATTCTCTTGATTAAATTCTTTGTTTTTTTTACATCAAATATATATCATGATTTCTATATTTTATTTTATGTTACTCGGATTTTGGGACAAAGGGTTCCATTTTTCATACGGGTTTAATTTGATTCGAACGCGTATTAGATTAGTAAGTATATGTTGGACTCATGTTTTATGATTTGGTATTTGTTCTACTTTGATATGAAGAATATTCAAGAGAAAATAATAGTATGATTATTGTTAGAGTCGTAACGATTAAGTATCCATGCATGTTGATTGTGAAACAAGTAATGCATATATTGTAATTTGCAAACTGTATAGCATATGTTTATTAACGAGTAGTAAGGATGGTCCTTGGTTCAAGCACTAAGAGCAATTAAGGACCCCGAGGGAAGGGGTCCGATCAACAATATCAGCATGATTCATTGTAGATTCAATCAACAATATTAGCATGATTCATTGTTAATTCGATCAACAATATTATAATTAATTGTAAATTCGATCAACAATAGCCTACTTAACACCAAAACTTCATTCAAATCAATACAATTTGTAAATTAGCACTAAATTGCTTCAAGATTCATTGTAAATACATAATTGTTCGAGTGAAAATAGTTATATGACCACCCAATTACTTAATAAAAAGATTATAAAACCTAGTCAGATCTTCATTCAGTCCTTATTAGACGAACTAACAAAGAGACCGATAAAATCAAAACTCGCCTACATCTATTACCCTTTATGCCTCTTTTTACCACAGGATAAGCTACATCTTTTTTCTCATAATATAATCACAACTATACAAAGTTAAATAAAAATTATCTCATCAAAACATAGATATATGTATATTTACTAGCAATTTAGAATTTTTGTTTGACAAGTAAACACCTTGATCATGGTGCCAATACAAAGTGTATCAACCAAGGGTTATGGGTGGCTTTTGTTTCTTTTGTTGTAATGCAGATAATCCTTATTTAACAAGTTAAGTTAAAACATTAAGGGTGAAAAAGGGAGGTTAATAATAATTATTTGTAAAGCAATAACAAATAAACTGTTAAATTTTCCTTCTTGCATTTGTATTGAATTGATTCAAAAACAGCCCTTTTTGTAGCTTTTTATTCAAATAATTTGGTGGCCTTTGTATGTCTTTTTAGGCCAAGAAAGACACAAGCTTTTTGACTGAGGACCGCAAGAAACCTCTCATTGAGAAAATGAGAAACACGTAGGATCATAATATGGATCTCCTATTGCATGTCATAATAATTACTGTATAATAATAAAAATGTGTGATAACATATTTTTTTTACGGGAAYAATAAGGATTTTATTAATAAAAATAATCAAAAGACACTTATAATCAATGAAGAGAAAATAAATWTCTCAACAAGAATACAAAACACCTTAAAACTAGTTATATCACAGATTTGATTTAAAATAGCCTTAAAAAATCTTCATTCGAAGCAATACAATCTATGAATCGCTCCGATTCGGCATAAGGTCCGCTGATGCGTAGTTGTTTGGGTGAATATACTTTTGTGATTTTTCGAATTCTTTCCGAGATTGTGAAACCCTAAATCTCCATTTTTCAACAAACGAAACCCTAGATAATCTGATCTTCCATAAGGGAAGACAAAAAAACTAGACTCCAAAATTTCACAAAAGGAAATAATAATAAGCCCAAAAAGTGAAAGGATAACATAATTTACATTTTTTTTGGGTATATAATGTATATATAATAATTGATGCTAGCATATTCATAAGTGATGAAGACTTACTTGTTTGTATAAAACCCCAACAAATCATTAGACATTAGGACCCCAAGCTTATAAAAATATCAAAAGCAAATCATTGCAAGTTATATTAACTTGGAAAAAGTTGCAATTAGCACCTATATGTATTATTGAAAAAAAAGAATTACCCTCTCCTTTCTCAAATTTATATCGCATTCTAATATGAAGTACAAGTTGAATACACTATTATTGTCAAGCTAAGGAAAATTGTCTTAGTAAGCATCATAATTCATAAACCAAAGCGTTGTTAATATTGTACGAATGTACGAGACAATATAGTACAAATATTGTGTTGCAAATTAGTTTCATTTTATAAGATATTTTTTTTTTGTAATTTCAAAAGACGATTTAAGTTATTTTTTCGAGAAAGGATGGGGATTGTTTTAGCTAGCAATTGAATGTTAGATATGGGTTATACCTCCTCGATAGTAGGTAATTATGTCTTGACATAGGGCAATTTAAGGTAAAATGCAACCACCTACATAGTTAGCCAGTTAGGGCTAAGGTACTTGCATTAAGTCTTTTCAAGATACTTTAAGAAAGGCGGTTTGCATGCTAATATTTACTATTGTACTCCTACTCTAACGTAGTTTGTATACATTGTACGTGTACTAATTAAAGCATTAAAACATTACACTAACACTTAGCAGGCGCTAGACATTGTTTATTTGGATTGAACTGGACCTGAACTGAATTAAATGTACATGCATTGAACTGGATCTGAACTGAATGAACATAAAGTGAACTAGACTTAGCAATGATAGTAAACTTAATTAAATTGAATGGACTTGAACTGAATTGAATGAATTTGAACTGAATTGAATTTACATAAAATCAAGTCCAAATAAATAGAACCTTAATATACTTGCTAACAGAGACAAATTATCAAAATATCGTAATTCATGAAAGATATTCCATATATTGTATTATGTATATAATTTGATATTATATATTCTCAAATTTCTAAGTTAAAAAATGTCATTTAGATAGTAATTTGCTTGTATAGTGGTCTACGAGTTATGAATTTTATTATTATATTATTAAGTTATAAGTGATAGAGATGAACTATCTTATTGGGTGAAACTTTGTAACAAGTCAATTTAATTGCGTTTGTATGTAGGTTGAACAATTTGAGAGCGAGTAAGGAAAATCTCTATTCAAAAAGTGTCCTTAGTGACGAATTGACGATTGAAAACCAAAACACGAGGTTCATATCCTTCACTAGGCCAAGATTTGCTCGATGATGGTTACGAATGTAATTTAGGGATGGAGACAGGAGAGAGTTAGCATAAACTTTTTATGCGATGTATCTCATCACTTTGAGACTTTGTTGTTAAGTAATGTAATTGTAGGCACTACGTAGATTCCAAGACGCATTTCATGGAGACATGCAGCATGAAAGTGAAAAATGAGAAGAAAAAAAAAACTAACGTTTGATTTTGTGCATGAAATGTGATGTGTTGAACGATGAGATTAAAAAACGAGAGTAAAAGTCGAAGATGATTGAGGAATGAAAGGGAAATCTCTCGTTTGTTGAGCAAAAAAAAAAAAAAAAAAAAAAAGAATACGTAGTGATTTGTGAAAGGAGAGATTTTCACGTTTTTATACATTGATTGTTTTCTTTTTCTTAATTCGTTGCAAAACTAATGTGGAATAGTGGTGCATCTCTCCTTTCCATGCAAAGGCATGCTAGCTTATGAAGAATACGACTATTAACCCTATATGGTCCATTATAAACACCATATAAATTGCTTCCTAAATTGGTTTCCGATATTCCTTCCGTTCCTCTAAATTCATGTCATTTGTGATTTTTTTCCACTATTTATAGGTGAAAAGAATTTTGTAAGTTTATCTACAAATGTAAACCGATACGTATAAGAGTATATATAGTAATGTTGGTTTGGCTGTTGTTTGATTTGTGTTAATAAATTGTTCATTTATGCAACCATCATAATTTTACGAACGCACTAATAATATAACTATTAAAGATATAAAAGATGTAAACATGAGTTGGAAACATATGAACACTAAATGATGAGAGCCTGAAGGAACCGAGAAAGTATATGAAACAAAAGAATACATTATGTCGTACCACTTTACTACATATAATTTGAAACGGAGAAATATGTATGTACTAAAAACTGGAATGAATGGGAGAAAATATAATCATTGAAGCTCCAAGATAAAATTGTTAATTGTTTATGAAATAAAAATAAAGCTCCCCTAGGAGTCATTAAAGCAAAAGGCTTTTGCAATGAGATTCTTAAACTACATGCAATCTGATGACTAAATTAGATAATAATAATAATAAGTAATTATATGCTACATTATTAATTATGTAATGTAGGATTAGGCTCTCTTAAATTATGGTGTTGCAATTGTATGTCCTGCATTCTATAAAAATTATCAAAAGTTCTCAAATAAGATTCTTGTGACAGACAACATTATTATTTCCACTGATATAGCAGAATCTTTCATCCCTAATTGCTAAATCAATGTTTAATTACCCACTTCTTTATTGCATTGCATGTATGCTGTATGCATCACTTTTATAATAATGTTTGGTTTGGTTGGGTTATTTAATTATACTAGGTTTAAATTTATAATCCATACTCAATTTCATAGTACGAAATAAATGATTCTAATATGTACTTTATTAGTTGTGAATACAACAATGACAAAGTTTAGAATAAGAGTTAGGTAATTTGTTTTTTGAGGAGTAGCCTTAGCTAGGAAAATAAGAGTTMTGTAATTTGTTTTTCTTTTTCGGGTCTTTCGACCCTCATTAGCATAAAAAAAGTTTAGAATAAAATGGACTCACATTAGATGCTATAAAATTGGTTAGAGTTACACAAAAATTTATTAAATTATCATAAATTAGGYTGTTTGTCATTAATGTYAATGAAAACCCGCCGCCTTACACAATACTTTTWCTACAACATTTCACAAAAAAATAAAATAAATAAATTAGGCTATTATAAATGTTCACTTATGCCTTGTACGGAGTATATTATAAAAACTCAACAAAATTGTCACTTTGCCTAACTTATGAATTATTAAACTAAAATGGGGCACCACATGATCGAATTTTGAAAATGCTCATGACACCGTGTGAAATGGATAAATCTCAGGGGCACCCCATGAAAAATTCCTTTTTCTTATGTATCTTATCTCGTCTTCCTAAGACTCTCCCACAATCGTAACGACAATAACACGAATGTTACGATTGGAAATTCTATAGATAAAGAAACAATATAACTTTTTTTGCGAATTCGATATCAATTTCTTGATGAGAATGTCATTCTTTTCGAACCTATCAATCAACTATCAAACAGGAATGTCATTCTTTTCAAACCTACAAATAAAACATTATAACRAGACCTGGCCTGCTTCYTTTCAACCTCGTTATTGTATCTTATACTTGTCTTGTCGTCTCAAGGTATGTACAAGAAAACCAATATGCTTGTCCAGTCGTTTCAAGGTACAATATCCTATCGTTTCAAGGTACAAGGAAAACCAAACCTTGTTTCACGGCACATGGAGAACTGAAACATGGCTCACAATCAGTTTTGGAACTGATATGAAATTGAGACCAAAAGAACCAAAAATTTTAAATTTGTGATGGAATGAACAACATCACAAAAATAAAAGAACAAACTTTCGATGGAATGAACATCATCGATATTTTTTTTAATGAAACTGATCTGTTTTGAAACAAATTTGGAATAAAGACAGCCAAATGACCAAAGGAGATATCTTCTCCAAGAACCTTTTTTTATAAGAAAATACAAAGTTGAAACTATCAGAAGAAGAAAAAAATGGGGAAAAAAAAGAACACATCGAGAAAAAAATGAAAGTTGGTTTTTGAATCCCGCCGCTGAGTTTAATTTTCTAACCCACCAGCAGGGGAAATTTTTCACTGAACTACTGAAGATCTAACCTGCTCTGATACCATGCTGAGAGTTGAAAAGAATTGTGTTTAAGGATAAAATTGTGTTGTGTATTATTCATGAATTCTTAGCTATTTATACAAGCCTAAGATAATATAATAAAGGAAACAATCTTCCCACGATATAATATCCTAACAAATTAAACTACTAGCAATATTCTATCATATCCTATTCATATGGAAAAAATAGCACACAATATATTTTTCTTATTTATCTTATCTTATCTTACTAACAAGAACAAACTCATATATTGCCAAGCATTGTAGAAATTTCACTTATGCCTTGTACTAGTAAGTAAACTAAAGAAAGGATGCAACTTAAGACTGGTATAGACGAGAATTATTGTAATTGAAGAGTTTGGGAGGAGGAGAATGAGAAGGTAGACAATTWAATCGAATTTAAGTTTTCTTGCTCAATCTAATCTTCGTGTTTAAAGAAATAAACAATTAATAGGTAACATAAAATGTGATCGGATTTTAGGGCTCGCATGACTAAGAGGATGAAGAAACTGTTCCATCATGTAGGTAAAAGGGAAACTATATTGTCAAATGAGCCTAAGYTGCATTTGTAATAGGGAATGCAAWTCTATTTTACTATTCCAGGCCAATCCAAGAAGCTTCCACCTCGAAACTATATAATAAGTGATCGAAGTAAGTAGTCCCTCAACCTTATAAAAAAATAGTAACTTTTAAATTATTTCGATGTGAGATTTAACACCATAGTAGAAACTATGATGAGCTAATCCAAGGATSTGGAAGCTAAAAACAAGTATAAACGAGATTTGTAATTGATGAGGTCGGGAGGAGGAGGAGAAGGTTGACATTTTGATCAATTTTTAGTTTTCTTGCTTAATTTACATGTTAAAGGAAATAGACAATTAATAGGTAACATAAGATGTGATTGGATTTTAGGGCTCGCACGGTAAGAGGATCAAGAAACTGAAATGCTAAACAAAGTCYACAAATACTTAAATTAAAGTCCATATTTCGCGTGAAGTGCCATATATACCCTTCATTCTATCTCCCTCTAATCCATAAACACCCAACACCATCCAACGYCACCCTTCACCTCATCTAACACCACCCTTCACAGTCGACATTCCACTAACACTATGAGCCAAGGCCACCTGCCAGCAGCACCACAGTGACCCCACTCAACCAGCAAAGCCACCCCTCAAACACCCCGACTCCATTTGCACCACCATACGAACCAACCTTTGACTTAGGACCACCATACGAACCAATCTTTGGCTTTACACCACCATACGAACCAATCTTTGGCTTTACACCACCATTCGAACCAACCTTCAGCTTCGCACCACCATTCCCACCACCTTTCGCAACCCCTTTGCACCACTAGCAAAGTGAATTCCAACATCACGGAGCATACTCATTGACGACCTTTGCACATCCTTCGCAAGAATTTAATTTTTTAAAAAAAATTGGCGCCTCTAAATGGAGATCCACCCATGGCCATGGCGCCTGGGTTAGGCGCCTCCACTTAGGTGGGTCGCCATTTAGAGTCGCCACACAACCTTTGTTTTTTTAAAAAAAATTAAAAATTAAATAATAATAATAATAATAATAATAATAATAATAATAATAATAATAATAATAATAATAATAATAATAATAATAATAATGGGTGGGAGAAGGGCGGTTGTGGGTTGTAGCAGGGTAGCTAGTTGGTGGTGGCTGGGTTATTCAATGGATGGTGGTTGGTACTTATTTAGGACAAGAGTAATATTGGAAATGTTGCTGAAATATGAACTTTATTTCTAGTCATTTTGGATTTCAATTAGCATTCYCCACAAATTTTTCTATCATGCAGGCAAAAGGGAAATTGTATAGTCAAACGGGCCTAAGCTACATTTGTAATAGGGAATAATGCAAGTCTACTTTACAAAATCAAGCAGCCTCCACCTCAAAACTATGTGGAAAATGAAGTGTAGTCACTTAATATTAGAAATTAAAGTTAAAAAACTTTTGAATTCTTTCAATATGGAATTTATCATCATAATGGAATCTATAATAGAGATCTAATCCAACGCGTGGAAGCGAAAAATATGAACTTCTTGTCAAAAGTAACATTGGGGCATCATCAATGAGACTAGATCCAACACCATATCACAATGCTTAATCAAGGACATTAGTCATCATCTATTCATCTTAGTGCCCTTACCCAAACAAACCTTTGCTAACTTATAAACATTTTACTTCCAAATAAAAAAAAAACTTATAAACATTTAATTTTTCTCCGAAGTTTAATCAAACGACTGATCATATACTTGAGTGTATGAGTATTTCATATTTTTTACTCCATTCGTTACATTTTATTGGCAACACTTGAATATTTTAACTCTCTTAAATAATATCAAGAGTTGCCAATAAAACATAAGGAAGAGAGTATAACCTTTTACTTTGTGTGATATGTTTAAATGTATTCTATTTTTTTTTCAAAAGAAGAAGAAGATAATATAGCAACAACATATTTGTATAAAATAATAATATATTATTAAATAGCATAGTAAAATTAGAAACATTTTTCTGCCAATTTTATTTATACTACCACCCATCATTGTACAATCATATATCTTTCTTGCGCAATCATAATACATGCATATACATGAAAATTCACTTCASTTTGGCAATCACTCCAAAATCAAATTCCCTTCATTCTAACAAAACTAGAAACAAGAAAATCATTACTTGTTTCCCTTTTTAGCAAGAATGCAACATCATGAAAGCAATAACTAACATCTAAATTCATCATAAAAATGGTGCAAATTTAAGTGTGTTCGTTATGATCTTGCCATTTTTTTACAGCACTTTCATCCCCTTTTCCTGGCCAAAACTCATCATCATTTGAAGATGGCTTTATTTATGAATATTTCCTTTTTTTTTTCTTTTTGCAATCAACTTTATGTGATAATGTAAGTGGGAAAAAARAGAGTGAATAATAATAATAAGGGAATGTTTGTTGGAGTAGTGTTCATAATCCCCATGCAAGTGAAAGCATTCAAAGCGTCAAGAAGAATGATGGAATTTAAAAGAAAGTAGCAAAACAAACATGGCTTTATAATTTATTCTTAGTCTTTGATGAGTTTGAAAATAAAAATTGGAACACAAAATAAACACATTTCCCAACTTCTTTAGACTGACAGTTCCACCCCACTTCTCTTTTCAGGTCATTGGGAGTTGGCTGATGGACCAAAAAGTCATTAATCTTCCCTCTCTTCCATCCTTGTTTTTGATCTCTTTTGTTCATCTCTCATTTTGGACTAAAGTTTTTACAACTTGAAAAAGGGCTATGAATACATATATACTACCCGATAGTCTCTAATTATTTGCTACATTTGAYCAAAAATCGCAAGAACATTCGGTATCAAATGTAGCAAGTAATAACCGAGTGGATTCGATCGACATARTGRTTGCTTAACTTGTCTCTTAATCAGGAGGTCAGGATCGAGTTTGAATCCTGAATCATGGGAATGAAAGACATCCCTGACTACTAATCATGTACCCTAAAGTGGAGCAATCGAAACTATAAGATTAGCTTAGTCGGCGGTGGACGCCTGATTCTACACCGGGAAAAAAAATCTAGCAAGTAATAAAGAATAACATATTAGAAGGAGTAATGACACTCCATCCGTTTTTTTTTACAAATGTAAATGCTGAAAGTTCGGGCACTATTAACTTGTTGATAGAAACTTCTTAATTTTTCCAAATATAAGTAAAAAGCACGATCTGTGCGGTGGTGTTTGATTCATTTCAAAGAGTATTATAGTGAGATCAATTTTTTTWAATAATACATAATTAAAAATAAAAAATAAAAAATATACATTAACAAATTAAATGTGTAAAATTGAAATGAATAGTTTTGTATAAAAACCATGTACATGGAGTATACAACAATTCCAAATCAAAATAGAAATGATATTATGAAGTGACCTACAAGTCTACAACCTTGAGGTCGAGGGTTCGATTTTTAATGTGTCTAATAATAATCCTTCAATATTGACCTGAATCATATTTTAGCATGATATCACTGTTAAAAAATAAAAACAAAGTGAATGAAGTCATTATGAAAAAGAACCTCTAGCACATAACAGTATAATAATTACCCTCTCTTAAGAAAACTATTGATTGCTGCATTTATATAGTTGGAGCAATATAGGTCAAGAGATCGAACCTTCTAGTTCTGTTTTAGAAGAGTTGGAATTGTTGAAAGACTATATTAAGGGTGATCATGAGCCGAGTCGAGCTCGGGTTTGAGTTAGCTCATGCTCAGCTCATGACATTATACTCAAACTCAAATCGAGATTTAAGTTTTTTGGAGCCTTGATTATTAGGTTCTAGTTAATTTCAAATTCCACTTAGATATTTATTTTACAAAAAATTAATATTTTATGTATAACTATTTTTTTCTCATTTTTCTTAGACATATCAATAATAATATTGTACTAGTAAATAATTAAGGTTATTATTAACATATGCCAAAAATACACATGAAAGAACATTTCAATTAAGTCTGATATTTGTGAGCTTTTTTCAAGTCCAATATAGTTGTGTCGTCTCGATCGAGCTAGGCTTCAGTAGCTCACAAGAAGGTTTAATTTGACTTATTAACTCTCCAAGACATAATATACTAAGGAAAATAATGCATCTGTTTAGCTACAACAGAGAGAGAAGCTCTAACCAC
The DNA here is from genome assembly GCA_008642245.1 of Bassia scoparia. Classification (NCBI taxonomy): domain Eukaryota; kingdom Viridiplantae; phylum Streptophyta; class Magnoliopsida; order Caryophyllales; family Amaranthaceae; genus Bassia; species Bassia scoparia. The sequence goes on along the minus strand of SNQN01002167.1, from coordinate 53,004 downwards.
CTACGCTATCCACACTCTCAATTTCAAATTCAATCGGTGGAATATGAGAGTAAACATAATGCGTCATTACATTAAAAGACTCTCTCTTCAGTTTATTAATTAAGAGTAGGAGAATCCATTGTTTTTATTTTATTGTCATTATTGTGAYACTATATTAAGGACTCTCTCACTAATTTCCAACWTATTTTCAATTYAGTTCACTTCAACAACGTAATAAAYCTCACAAATCGATTCTCTTCTAATATGATTCGACCATGGCCTTATATGATTTGGCAAATCATTTCTTCTACTTGTAAATTTTGTAAGATCTTTTAATTGACGTTGTAGTAAACCTGGCCTATGGCATAGTTTTGATATATAAAAAAGTCTGCAAAATGTAATTGCTCAAATAGATATGAATTATGATAATAGTAGACCTCGATTGACATGCTTTTGGAAGATAATTAAGGTTTAAAAGAGAGATCAACCTAAGATTTTGTCGTGGTCTTGAGCATTGAAGTGGGTGTAGGTTTCTAGGATAAATCACCCATGAAAAAACCCCCATTATTCTAAAGCTTCCCATACATATATTGCATAGAAGGAAGAGACCCACTTCTAAATATCATGCCTTTATCTAAATTCCTAGTGAAAAAAAGAAGCTAAGACTCCAATTAATATGCATGGAAAACTACTTAATTAAGAGACTCCTATTCCATATTCACCTATTATATACTTCCTCCCTTCTCAATATAAAACATTGAAAGAAATCCAACATCATATTGCTATACAGAATAACTATTCTTATGCAACTACTCGATCTCCAAACTAGTTAATTAATGGATCGATCAGTAATATATGAAAATGACCGAAATTATAAGATACAACAAACTATATACCATATTATTTCCCGACCAAAAGAAGTAATGGACAGAATAGTTCTGAACCGAACTAAACTAAACTAAATTAGACTGACGGGAATTATGGATGTGAGAGGTAAGTACGGAGTACATGGAAAAAGAGAGAGAATTAAAATAAAGAGAGCAATTAGGCAAAGCTAAGTTCCCTTTGATACTGGTGGTGGTATTTTTTGTACTGCTTGTCAGCACATGCAATCCACTTTTTCCACTACTACTAAATCCTCCTTTGGACCCCCATTTTTATTTAACCTCACACTCAAGAAAAGCACCCTTCATTTCCCTTAAGCTTATATTTCCCTCTTCTTCTAACCAAACCTTCCATTATACTCACTTATACTAACTATCATATTCATCATATATCATATCATTTAAACCATATACCTGTCTCTTATACACATCTTTCCATTATACTCACTTATACTAACTATCATATTCATCATATATCATATCATTTAAACCATATACTATAACTTTTATTTCATTTTTCCTTTCATATATATCACTACTTTCCATCTTACACATAAATCATAACCTTCTATTATTACTCTTATGGCTTCAAACTTCCTCATCTAATAATAATAATAATAACTTCATCATATATCATATGTGTGATGTTTTAGTATAGTAGCTAAAAGCTCAATTCCTTTCTTTTCTTCCCTACTACAAMATAATTATCAAGTTATTGGTGATATTGATTAGGGGTTAGCTAGTGTCATATATTTATAKATACACCATGAGGTCACAAGGTTGTACAATCCAACAAGCTYTAACACCGGAYGCGGCCGCGGTGGTGAAGCAAGCYGTGGCCCTAGCGAAAAGGCGGGGCCACGCGCAGGTCACCCCSCTTCACGTGGCGCACACCATGCTGTCGGCGTCATCGGGCCTACTCCGGGCCGCATGCCTCCAGTCCCACTCCCACCCCCTCCAATGCCGGGCCTTGGAGCTTTGCTTCAACGTTGCCCTAAACCGCCTCCCCACCTCCACCTCAGGCCCGATGCTCGGCCCGCACTCGTCGCAGCACCACCACCCCACCATAGCYAACGCCCTCGTGGCGGCCTTCAAGCGGGCCCAAGCCCACCAGAGACGGGGCTCGATCGAGAACCAACAACAACCTCTCTTGGCTGTGAAGATTGAGCTAGAGCAGCTCATCATCTCAATACTTGATGATCCTAGTGTAAGTAGGGTTATGAGAGAAGCAGGGTTTTCTAGTACCTTAGTYAAAGGGAAGGTGGAACAAGCTGTTTCAATTGAAGCTCCAAATAACAACAACAACAATAACAACAACAACACTAACATCAAGCCAAAAGATAGCAACAACAACAACAACAACAACAACAACATTAGTACTAATAATAATATTAATATTGGTTGTAACAACAACAACAACAACAATCTTGTGTCATTGAAAGTTGGGAAACCAAGGTTATCATTGTGTGATGAAGGGGGTGTAAGAAATGAGGATGTGATGAGTGTGATTGAGAATTTAGTGAGCAAAAGAAAGAGAAATAGTGTTGTGGTTGGTGAGTGTCTCACAAACTTACAAGGTTTAGCAAGTGTTGTGATGGATAAAATAGAAAAGGGTGATGATATTGTTCCTGAAATTTTGAAGCAAGTTAAAATAATCCATTTTTCATTTTCTTCTTTTGCTCATTTTTCAAGGGAGGAAGTTGAGCAAAGAGTTGGGGAGCTTAAGAGTCTTGTTAAGACTTGTTGTATGGATAATAATAAGGGGGTGATCTTGTATTTAGATGATCTCAAATGGGTTAATGAGTTTAGGGCAAGTAATAATAATAATATCTTAGTTGATCAACATCAACCAAGGAGGAGCTATTATTGCCCTATTGAGCATATGATCACTGAGGTTGGGAGGTTGGCTTTCGGATATGCCGGTGAGTCTGGTAAGCTATGGCTTCTCGGAATAGCCACTTTTCAGACTTACATGAGGTGTAAGACTGGCCAACCTTCGCTCGAGGCCCTATGGTGTCTGCACCCAATTACTATTCCTGCCGGGAGCTTAGGCCTAAGTCTTGTTCCTGAGAGGTAACTTACTATTCCATCATCATGATAAATAAATATATATTTCCTCTGTCACAAAATATYTGCAACAAAGGAATTTTTCATATCTAAGAAACATTCTGTTACGAAGGAAGTAAATAAATTTTATCTWTTGAACATCATATCGATGACTATTGTACTATTTTTATTTTAGAAATTCTAGCAATAAATAGCTAGATATTTAAAATTACTGACTAGAGGTCATACATGTAACTCTAGTTTAGTTAAAAAACTTTCAAAAAAAAAAAAAAGAATAGGTACTTTGCATATATGTAGCTTATATGAATTGCAGAATAATTTTATGTTGTTGTTGAAGTATAATTATTGGTTGATAGAATTGAATTGCTTTAAGGTGTTAACAAGTTCTTTTTCTCGTTTTTTTTCAGTGATGTACAAGTCCCTTCTTGACAAGCAAGAAGGTGGACATAAGTGGAAGTAGTTGGCTGATGCTAGAAAGCGGCGGAGTCGGTGGTGGAGTAGACGGTTGCCGAGCAAGCGGCACGGTGAACATGGAGTCACAAAGCCGGCAGAGTAGTGCTTGCAATAGTGACTCCACCAACACAAGTCTTCCTTCATGGCTTCAACAATACAAAGATGAGAATAGCAAAAGGGCCAATATCAACAATAATAATGATCAGGTGATTATTTTTAAATTTTTTTTAAACTAAATCAAACTAGCTTTTCTTCTCTAATTGAATGACAAGTTGTCAATTATGATCAACTAATTAACCCAAGTAAATWAAATTAGCTTATTAGTAAAAGTGGTTCATTCTTTTTCCTACTTTTTTTTTTCTTCTTGTTTTTCATTCATCTTAGCTTTTTTCTTTCTTGTTTTCTTAAACATTAGGATTCCGTGCCAGTCAAAGATCTTTGCAAAAGATGGGGCTCAATATGCACTACTTCTTCTTCATCACCATCATATGAGAGAACACTAAGCTTTTCTTCAATATCACCTTCTTCTTCAACATCAAACTTTACATATGACCCACAACACCACTTAAGTTTTGAACCCAAGAATTTTTGGGTCACACATGAGTCCTTGCACAAATCATCAACCCATGAACCAACAAAAACATTCACAATAATGTCCTCGATGTCACCAAATGATAGTCGCTCTCTCAGAAGGCATGGCTCGACATTTATGTCCTCAAACCCTAATTCAACCCCCACCTCAACCTCCTCAAGTGATATCATGGATCCAATGTTGGATTCAMMCCGTGTTCGATTCAAGGACTTCAATGGGGAGAATCTCAAGGCCCTTTGTGATGCACTTGAGCAAGAAGTCCCTAGGCAAAAGGACATAATCTTCGATATAGCAAAGACCGTCTTACATTGTAGGTCAGGAATGTTGAGAAGAAAGGCAAATGACCAACAAGGCCACAAGAAGGAAGATACATGGTTGTTCTTCCAAGGTGTTGATATTGAAGCAAAGGAGAAGATTGCTAGGGAATTAGCAAGGATCATTTTCGGATCATCCCAAGATAATAARTTCGTTTCGATTGGCCTTAGTAGCTTCTCCTCCACAAGAGTAGTTGATTCCTTGGAAGATTCAAGAAACAAGAGGCTAAGAGATGAGCAAAGTTGTAGCTACATAGATAGGTTTGCTGAGGCGGTATCGAATGATCCTCATAGGGTTTTCTTCATTGAGGATATTGAGCAAGTGGATTTTTGCTCCCAAATGGGAATCAAGAAGGCCATTGAAAGAGGTAAAATATTCAAGCATTCCAGTGGAGAAGAGATAAGCTTTGGTGACGCAATTATTATCTTAAGTTGTGAGAGATTTAGCTCAAGGTCAAGGGCATGTTCTCCTTCAATGAAACACAAAGTAGACGTTGGCCCTCAAGAAGATGGTGATCAAGAGATGAACAATAAGGAGGATGATGATGACTTAACAACAATTAGTCCTAGTCTCTCTTTGGATTTGAACATTTCGATAAATGATGATAATGAGAACGAAGATAATGTCGTTGAGAGTCAATCCATGGATGAAATTGGACTACTTGCAACAGTTGATAAATGTATCGTCTTCAAAAACAACCAAGAAGTTCAGTTGTGATTAGACCCGGTTATTGGCCGGGTTGAGTCAATGTCGGTGCGGGTTAGAATTTTTATAGATGATCTTCATGCATGCATATGCATATGCATATATTTTTGTTCTTTTTTTTTTATTTTTACTAAGTGGGTTTTTTATAATATAAGGTTATAATTATAGTATGTTCTTCGGGTTTTTCATTTTTAACTTTTTAGGTTAGATTATCATTGCATGGAAGATGATAAGAATTTTCTACCTTAATGATGTAAAAATTATTACTCTTAGCTACTTGTAAATATACGAGTAACTTGAAGAAGGCATCCCACTACATAACTACAACTGTGGTATTTACTGTTGTTCCATCTTTTTCAGCACTCCTTTTTCTTCTGTTTCATATGTGCTTTCTTGATTGCAGTGAAATGCTGTAAAATTGCTGAGTTAGACGATATTAGAATGTTGTTGTTGTACTCGTTTTAGTATAAGATGTGTTGTTCTTTTGCCTTAGAATAATTGGAGTATTGGAGTATTGGAGTATGGTAAAATGTGATAACTAAAAATTATTTGCTATTTAATTTTTTATTGATTTTTTTATAGTACTTCCTCCGTTAAAAAAATTAGCGTAGAAATTTAACAATGTAAACGATCAAATGAATCAAAGTAATTTTAACATATATACACAATAGAAATGAGATTATAATTTCATTGTGTTAAAATTAATTTGATTAATTTGTTCGTTTACATTGTTCAATTTCTTCCTTGAAATACGTGAAAATGCAATTGTTGTTATTWTTTTGAAATAGAGAAAGTATTAGAATGAGAGTATGATATTGGGGATCCGATCCATTATTATTATTTTTACACTTTTTACACATCAAAAACTTAATGGCCTTACTTATATATGTATGTATGTCAAAAAGCCTTACCAAAAGTTATCTGCATCATAAGCTTCTTTTAATAGGATCTAAGTGTGAATGGTTTCCTTATTGATAAGTTAAATGTTAGAGACAAATCGATTCTGTTTATTTAGCTTATTTTTAGCACACAAATAAAGTTGCAAAGAACAACTTCATGTACTTYATCCAACTCGGTGTAAATCATAATGTACAAAATATAAAATTATGAGATTGGATTGGTGAATATATGTAAATCATAGAGACTTAACACTATTATATTGCAACAATATTGTCTTTAATAATATTGTCTTACTCGATACCTTGGTTAATTTATTTGTAATTAATTTATTTCGTGATTTGGAAGACTTTTGTTAAATCATCCAAAAATTAAATCTGARAAATTCAATATAGCTATTGACTCCACATGATAGTTGAACGTATGTAAAAGAGGTAGTTAAAATCATATTTTGTATTTGTTAAAATGAAATATGAACAATTTTATGTCGATAGAATACGACCATGATGTTATGTTATGGATAACTACTAATACACACGGACTCTTGACAATCAACCTCAAATAAAAGCTAAACAACATCTTGAAAGGAAGTTTATAAAATTAATTAATAATATTGATGTACTGAATTATTTTTCAGAAGGAAAATAATTTGTGTATAAATTAGGGTGATAATAACAAAATAAGAACAGATGCATGCACCTAATTAACTAACTGTTAAGTTCATGCATGGGATAGATTATGATAAAATGGTGTATAATAATTATTTATTTATATGTGTATAATGAACACGCAATAATATCAAGTAACAAATAAAGAACCATATATTCCAAGTCAATCTAAGAATAATTAAGAGTTTAAAAGAGAATAAAAGAATATTTGCAAAGTGGTAGTACTACATACTACTAGTAAAACAGGTGTTTTTCCTGCTCATTTATTTGTCATTCTTTCTTTCTTTTTGTCCTTTTTCTTTAGCTTTCCTCATAAGTTGACATCCATTTCAATTAACTTCCAAATTTAATCTAATTGAAAATGTTTTAAGCAGTAAATTACTTTTATTTGCTGCTTAATTACTGTATAAATATGATTCTAAACATGACAAAAGAGATTTAATACCCTTACCAACAGATTGAGCTCACATTGTTATATGTAATAACATGCATGCATGGAATGTAGCATGCTTAGCTTCATATTACAATAATTTGGCTTTTTTTGGATGGCTTTAAATAAAAACTAAAATTGATCTTTAATGTCTACACAATGAATACAAGATAATATATGAGCTTATTTATGATGGAAATTAAATAACATTAATAAAATGGGTTCACGTGTAAATGAAAATGTAACTTAAGAAAAAACACATGTGTGAGAATTTGTATTACTCAGTTTACTATTCTGTACAATTTAATTTGCGCACATTTTAGAAAAAGATTTAAGGATGTAAAGTAGCAAATTACATTACGCATAATAATTTTAATGCAACCAAACTAAATGATCTGATAAAAATATAAATTTTGTGCACTACTCCAGCCACCTATTGTAATTAAGTGAAAAAAGCTATATATATAATGCCCAAAAGTGCCTATTAGGGCCTCCAAATGTCCGGAGTATCCAACAATATGAGGGTAAGCACACCTATAGATTCAACTAATAATAATCAAGTAACTTTCATTATCCCCAACCTAATTCATTCAAAAGAATAATTCCTCAAACTTTAGATATAACAAATATAATATGAACAAAATATAAATTAGCAAAAAAGTGTCTAGGTATTTTCGTGAATTAAGGATTTGTCTTTTTTTCATTTACTTCGAGTAAGATGAGATTTTAAATACATTATATAGGCCGGAGTCATAAAATCATTCTCGAAAGGAGAGAGTTTATTCTTATGGAGTAATTTGTAGTGTGACTTGATTGACCAAGTCGTTTGGAGTTATACATAGTATTTTGCGAAGAAGAGTAGTAAACCTGTGTGGGTGGCCAGAGACCCGGGGTGACCAGCTGGAACCAGGCCAGGTGGGAGACCAACTGAAAATTCGAGGTGGGTGGGTGAAAACCCGGGTGGATTTGGGGCTTGGAGAAGCTTAGTTCGATCATTTTGGAACATTGTGAACCCGGGTAATTAAGTGGGTGGAAACCCGGACGGGTTTGAAGCCCAATTTTGTGAAGTCTTCTTTCATTGCGCGCCCGGGAGGGTTTCTTCATACCCGGTCGGGTCCGACTTTTTAAAGCCTTTTTGTTTCTTTGTATTTCGTTAATTCGTATAAATAGATTCTAGGGTTTGGTCTTTAGTTAATGTTTAGTTATTCAAGTCACAAAAGATAGGAAAACACTAGAAAGAGTTTGGAGCGTGTTTGTTCTTGGGAGAATTATCAATCTCTCATCACTATTGTATTCTCTTGATGATCTCCATAGTAAAAACATTTATATCGGTTAGGAGGATGTAGCTATCGCATTGATAGCGAACCTTATTAAATCTTTATTATGTGTTCCGTGTGTTATCTTATTTATTTGTTATTATAGTTTGCTTGTTTTCGGCGCTTCCGTCACAAGAAGTTCAGTTACAAAACTAGATATGGTATGCACAAAAAATTCAAGTCCTTATCAATTTGTAAGGAATTTAATTAACGATTAACGGTCGGTCATTAGGGAAAAAATAAAAATAAAAAATCYTTAAGCTAAATTGGCAAAATATGAAAAAAGAAAAAAGGGAGTCTTTATGCTTTTACATTGCAATAACATCTAATAATAATTTCTTAACACTGACCTTAGACTAGTTGTTCTTTAATTTTTTGTTCCCAAACTGCGCACTTTTAAAAATCAACACTCATGATTGCTATACGATCGATTTAGCATCTTCCAGCTGCTCTACTTTTTTTTACAATATATTATCTCTATCAGTCGGGTTTAATAATTTGACTATTATTGTATGTAAAAAAAATGTAGTGAGGGTTTGAGACTTATTCACCATGAAGTTAAAGTAGGATTAAGGTCGAATTGAATGTGAATGTAATTAGAACAAAATCATGTGAATGACAACTCAATAGTAGTGAAAAATCTAGCTAATAAACTTGTTGTAAATAGGCTGGTAAAACAAGGAACAAACTTATCTGATTTGTTGTGACGTGATCGGAATCACTGTCCTAAAGTCGAATTTGCCCCGTACTCGTACACACGGCCTCCCGACAATCGACCCCAAAGATTATACGACTTCGACTTAATGGTGTACTGCAAAAAACCGGATTAAGAACTGCACGATCAATGCCCAAGAGAAGAATTACGGAAAATAAGACAACAAATAAGATGGCAATCAAATTTGTAACGGAAACAAATCAAGCGAACATTACAAAACGTACAATTAATGTTCATTTGGCCAAAAATATAGCTCRGGTAGAAAACGGGCCGCACCCACGCATGTGTCACGAGCTCGGGCCGAACGGCGGCGGCGGCGCGCGCGTGGGGGTACCCCATACTACCCCTAGCACTATGCCTCAAACACTAAAAGGTGTATTCATTCCTCTTAATAAACAATAAGAAACTTTGTCAATTTGTTAATGTAGGACAAGCAATATTCTTTGAAGCATCTCTTTGGAGGGTATTACTCCAACAAAACTTAGAAAGTATGAGTCTGTTCTGTTCAACTTATTTTTATTTATCTGAATTTATCCTATCTTTGTTTTTTTTATCTTAATTTATTTTTTCTGACATGAACTTATCTGACACTTATTTTTTCTTAACTGAACTTTTTTTTTTGAATTTATTTTGTGAGAGGGAAAAATAATAAGTTTGTTCTTTTCAACTTATTTTTTTTTAACTGAACTTATCAGAACATATTTTTCTGATCTGAACCCTTATTTAATCTGAAAATAAGTAAAAATATATTGAACAGAACAGATCATATATATCGCCAAGATTAATCTGGCAAAATGGTAAATAAAGCAAATACGGGTATAAATCTTCAAATCACCCTTACATAATCATATAAAAGGACCATACTTATTATAAACAATCATATAAAAGGTCCGAGTTATCCCTACATTTCCTTATCTTATACTCCGTACTTCGTATACAACAAATGTCATCAACACCGTTTGATTTATTTACGAAATTGTCACTGTTTTATCTATATTTCTTAAGTTTAGCTACAATAAAAACTAAGAATGGGACGTATGTGTATGCTCTCGTTAAACGTGCAACAGTGGATCCGAGAATGTCAAGTGTTTCTCCTCTATTCATTCCATCACAAGCATGCTACTAAAATTTCATRTTTGCTAGTACGAAAGAGAAGATCAATATCACTTTCTTACTTTCACGAAGTAAGAAGCTACGAAGTAGAAATAATACTTTGGGTTAGAGTTTTCTAATAAAYTAAAACCAAATTGACTTAATTCCTTAATTACTCATCCTAATATGTACATCTAATATATACWGATGATCAGGATAAAAAGTCTARCCCTAATTCTCCATTCTTGAGATACAAGTAGGGGGGRAAAGGGAATGGAAATATYCCAACAAAATGTCGGGGRTACGGTGAGGATCGAACTTCCGCCAAGAGAGGGGGCAAGCTCCACAGAGCTATATTGGGGGGTGAGGATCGAACTTCCACCAAGAGACGGGGGCAATCTAGCTCCATAGAGCTATATCCACACGGTCACACCCTCTTCCTAATGTCTACATGCAATGCAACCACTAAAATTGCAAATATAAACCATGCACGAAACCTTAGTTACATAATAGTACACTTTAATTTGGAATTAATTAAATTTTAATTTATGATCAAACACAACCTGGACTTGAATGTAGAAGTGCCAAAAACATCAACATAATAATAATGAAAAGGGCAAAGCATTATACATTATACTAATAATATAATTTGTAAAAGTAAGGTGTTGGAAATGCACAAAGTAAAGATTTAAGGTATGATCCAAAACGTAAGCATTGTGCAAAGGTGAAACAACTTTTTTTGGATTAACTTTAATTTAGAAGGCAAAAGCAATATCTTCCCTAAGAAAAATCAAAAAAGATATAGCACTTCTTTTAATGGTTAATAAATTAAAAAAATTCTTAAAACATAAAGAAAAGAAAGAATAACTTTTTTTTTTTTACTTACTTTGATTTTCATTACCCCAAACATTCTCACCTTTGGAAAGCATGAAAAAGTTATGGTATATATTAAAAAGGGAGTTTGAAGTTAAAAAAATAATTTAATGGTGTAAAAAGTGGAACAAAATTGACAAGGACTCAAATAATTTAGCATCTTCTTTGTAATTTTTTATACTATAAAAACCTTAAAGATGTTTGATTAGAATCATATAAAGATTATTATCACCCCCTACTTTTGATTAAAGAGAAAAAGAAATTAAAAAAACCTAACGCATAAGTAGAGAATTTGTCGCTATTTACATTCTCAAAAGATCATGGGAGCTTCATAATCAATCAATGCATATATAATGTAGTCGTGTAGGACATGTATTATTAGCCTCTATATCCTTTTCATGTGAAATTATTTCAATGAATCGGTGATATATACGTACAACTAAGTAAAAAAAATTCTCAGTTAAACTTAAGTAATTATTTTAATTAAATAAAAAAATGGCCCATCATGTTACTCAACTAGTGTTTTAGAGTTATTTGGTAGATTCTATCGTGTCGAAGAGTCTGCAATTCTTAATAAGAATTAGATTCGTGTATTTATTGCTTATTTTTAAACCAAAGGTAACGTGTAAGTATTAATAATAGTCATATAATACTTTTTGAGCATCAAATTAATGAAAACTACTAGAATTTCAAAATGGAATTTAATATAATATTCAACTTTGACAAACTTTATATTCATACTATAGAGACTAAGATTGTATTTTGTAGGGTTGATATAATAAAATTGGATCTAATCTTGTGTATCATGATAATATATTTGCTCCATGAATACCCATATTTGCACGGCCTTTTTTTTTTTTTTTTTGCAGACACATTATAAGTGTATGGTTGTTATGGAAGCATTTTATGCTTGTAAATATATCGAATAAATGGTAGTGGTGGTGTGATGGTGGAGAAGGAGTCAACTTATTAAAAATACACGGTTAAATGATCAATAATTTAGCAGTTAGAATGAAGGGAAAGAAATATAATATTTGTTGGTGGTTTAATTTTCAAGAGGAAAATTATGATTTGTTTTGTATTTTAAATTATTGATACTAATTATTACTCTCAACTTATTCCTTTTTTATTCTATTTTTTTATCGTAAAGAAGAGTAATACAATTATAATATGGGATGTCATAGGGATTTTGTACAATTCTCCATACACACAATGTAGTCAAGAGAGTTAGATGAACTAGTGTTTCGGGTTTCATAAAGCGTGTCAATTGTTTTTTTACTATTCGAAGTTAAGAAAATTTGTAAAATGATGAGTATTATTATATCTTGGATGAGCATGCAACCATCTAAGTTTAACTTTTGGGTTGATGATGATTTCTAACATAGGTATCAACCAAACAGAGGATACG
>SNQN01002167.1:20450-40585 GCA_008642245.1 Bassia scoparia | reverse complement strand
GCAACTCACAAGCACCCATTTTGTTCTTGTGAAGAGACGCCATCTCCTCACATATTAGACAACGTAACAACCTATACCTGCCAAGCACCAGAAACTGCCTGTATGTAAAAATTGCTCTAGGTCTCAATAATCATCTCAAACTGCAACTGCATAAGCTACCAACTTCTCTCTACACAACCAGTCTGACCAGAAACTCGTCGTCCTCCATCTCCTCAATAGTCTCTGCGGCTTTCCTCAGTCTTTTAGAAACACATCTCCGCATCATTGGATCATCTCTGATTACGTATCAGTCACCAACAGGCTCACATTCAACCGACTAGTAATCACGGATCCGTGCTCCACCTGAATCGCATGCGTACCAGCCGCTAAGGATAGACTAACGGCTGATTATGATCTCAAGTCTCATATTCTCTACGTGTGGCAACTTCTTTCACCTCACCGTAGTTTCTCAATAATGCCAAACATAGTATTTTTATAAAACATACCAATCTCTACTACACAAATAATGCGACTTCGAATGAGGGACCAAATTCTATATCCTAACACCATCTCGTCATCCATAAGTACAACTTCCTGGCCGCTGGCTCAGCTTACATATTGACATGATAATAAACAACACGAAAACCGCGCAAACAGTTGAATAATCAGCACCCTTCGGACCATTCCTCACAAGGTATCTTGCAGCAATACCTATTATGAAGGAGCATGATCACCAAATAGTCAACTGTCTTTTCAACAGCTTCCCCGGCCAATACCTAGTAAACACTAAGCATAAAGAGCCATACAGCGAGCTCATTCTCAAGCAAGTCTTATTCAACCTCGTTCGGCATACACATTCTCTGTGGGTCTTCCTAACGGTACGAATATCTACCATCTTCGTCCTTAGCAAAGATTGTGTGAACCATACACAAAACAAACTCAAAGACGCTTATCCGTGTCGGAGACTTTTTACCTTCTTGGTCAGTCTCTAATGTCTCAACTAACACCTTCCAATGCTTCGAAAGTGTTAAAAGCTACTCTTTATGCTTGAGACATAAAGCCATGTGTATCTGGAGAAATCATTCAATAAAAGATAACAAAATATCGGATAATCCCCTAATAACCTCAAGACGAGATGCCCCCAAAATTCAGAATGAATATAATCCAAACGTGGCCTATTGTGACATGCAACCATTTATTCGACTTGGCACGATATTGCTTACCACACACAAAAAAATTTCACAAAAACTATCAGGTTCTTCACTTGTGACCCAAGAAGCCTTAATTTGGATAAATGTCTGCATACCACGCCGCTCTGATGACAACCTCTTATGATCATACTTGGTCATCTATTGTCCTAGTGGATGTACTTAATGCAGAACATCAAGTCAGAATAGTAAACATTGGTAGAATATACAAACGTACCCACTTATACCTTTCAGTACTACCCGTCGAACTCTTGACACACAACTTTCCCCATCTGAGCCTGAAAACGTAACCCGCTCCTTGTCAAGAGTACCAAAGAGAGATTCAAATTTTCTTTTCAATTGAATGGAACGTGCCCTAAACGTTCATTCAAGTATGTGTTCTCCCCAAAGAGGTTTAATCTTAAAGTCTCTCTCCCACAACTTAGCTACAGCAGATTGTTCCGCATATAAACCTCACCACCATCAAAGAATTCATAAGTAGAAAACTATCTTTCGAATAGGACACACTATCATAGATAGGTACAACCAGAACAACACCCGAACTCGAAACTGATGCCTAACTTTCCCACTAACAGTTAAGGGCTAAGTTCTGCGCTTCAGAATCAACATCAGACAACTTTGTACTCACGTTAGCATTGACTTATCTTAGGATTTTAGGACTTTATTCTTTCCAATGCACGGTTTTTACAAAGTGACAATAATTCTTGGTCTTATTATTTTTTACCTTTAAGAATTTTTCATTTTTCTTAAGCTTTAGAAATTATTAGCACCCTACCGAACTAACAACTAATCGAGCCCCAAAATCAATCCAACTATCACTAGTTGCGCCTTCTGGCGCAACTCCTAGTAAAAAGTGCTGACTCACTCTCTTCTAACGGTCACAGTTCTTACCATACCACAAACGAATCAACAAAAATTTTCAATAAGAACCAGGCAAAAGAACCAACAAAATCAAAGCAGCATCTCACCTCAATCTAACTCCAAATTCGCAAATCAGCAATATAGGTTAGCTTAATCTAGATGATCCCTTAGAGGCGTACTGACTGCATTCGCAGAGAAAACAACCAGTTGTTTCAACAATAGCTGTTAGTGAGAGACTTTTCATGTAAAGACTCTCCAATTAGACCACAAGACCAGCTGCTGAGTCCTCATTCGAGACTTCTGTGATCACATCATGCCCAAACTCAGTAATATGGTGGAGTGAGCCTTCTCCTCCATCGCCTCTAATTCCGCTCGCTCAAGCCTTTGTAAGCAAATCCTTCTTCTTTTGCAGTCAAAGCTTCCAAATACCCTGTTGCTTTAACAAGGCTCTCATACTTAATCTGCCATAGCGCAAATATGAATTCCTACCCGTAAATTCTCAATCTTCATGGTTGTTGAAGTCATCTTTCCGGATCGTAGATCCCGCTCTAATACCAATTGTTGTAACGGAGCGCCGAAAAATTAACAAACTACAATAAACAAACAATAAGACAAACAACTAGAACCATAAGGATTAACGAGGTTCACTATCAATGCGATAACTACGTCCTCCTTGCCGGTATGAATATGTTCACTATGAAGATCGACAAAAATAACAATTAAGAGACTGGTAATTCTCCCAAGAATTCACTCCACAAACTTCTAATGTGTTTCCTCTCTTTGTGGCTTGAATAACTGATGGAAATAATAATTAACCCTAACCATCTATTTATAGGGAGTACAAAAGTATATATGGAGTATAAGATAAATAACAAGATAGCGAACAAGAACCCAAAAGAATAATATACATATACATATAATACATACATACATACATATATATAGTATACATAATACTACATACATACATAATTATATATATATATAATATATATATTATATATATATATAAATATATATATATCATCAAAGATATCTATCATGCGTGCACTACTTCCTCTTCGTCAAATACTCCACAAAGCAAATTGCTCCATATACAATTTGTATGACTTGATTAATACAAGTCACACCCAAAATTTCTCCACAAACCACTTGAGATATCCCATTCTCCGAGAGTAACTCGAATTGAAAATAGTATTAGTGCCATGAATTATCGATTTAATATTAATATTGCTCGTTTAGTTATTTGAACAATTGATATCAATTAAGTAACAAAACTATTGATTGAGTAAATTCAATAAGTAGCCTTCACGTCAAGCTTAAACAAAATTTAATTAGTTGGTTTTTTATTAATTATATTAGGTGAACAATTGAATTGTTAGGGTGTCTAATCAATTCAGTGGATTGAGGGAAGGAAATCCACTATAATGTGTGGTGATGATGGTGGTTTAACCACGTCACCTCAAACCTTCCCTGAAATGATCACCTTACCCCTCTATTTAATTTAAATTATATGAAATGTCACTAGATTTGCAAATCCAATAGATTGGCAAATCTAATAGATTGATTAGAAATTTACCATTGGTAAGCATATTAACAAATGGATGGTATCCTAGATAAGAGAAGCGTGTACATTTGTACGAAGTATTTTGATCTAATTGAAAAAAATTAGGAAGTGCTTGTTTCATTTACATCTAGATCAGATCATAATTGTATGGTAACATAGAAAGTAAAATTTTGTAAGAAGAGGCTAAGAAAAACACACGGACATTGTTGGTTGGTAATCCGCAAGTGCTTGCACACTTGGAATGTGTTCGAAATTTTTATTTCACGCATTCAATTAAATTACTCGTATAAAACATTTTCTAGATAGTATACATAAAACAACTATCTATATTTTCAACTAAATAACCACTAATTTATCGAACTCTGAAATGATATAGAGAATGTACGTAAATATATGCACTTTAGCCGTGACATGATATTATATGTAATAAAGAATTAAAATTTGTGAACACATTAAGGAATGAAGTTTAGATCATGTTCGAACAAAGAGTCTTATATTATGAGAAAATGTAATTATTTTGTTAATGAAATCCATCGTTTTATTTTCTTTTGATGCATGCATGCAACCGTTTCTTACAAGAATATCTGAAATTTCCTATTAAAAGGATCGATTTCTAGACAATAATTACTTTAGAATTTAAATATTATGGATAGTCATTAGCTAGCAAGAGGATTATATGAACATTGTTTTAAATATGGGTCCTCACATGTTGCAAGCTCTAATCTTAACTACTTCCTCCATATCAAATTTAACGCAACAAATAAATTTTCACGCATTTTGATGTTGAGATTTAATAATGTAAATGAGGAAATTAATCAAAATAATTTTAACACAATTAAGTTATTATCTCATTCTTCATTGTGTTAAAATTATTTTGAATAATTTGCTCGTTTACAGTGTTAAATYTCAACCTAGAAATACGTGAAAATTTATTTGACGTGTTTAATATGATACGGAAGAAGTATATACTTAGGTATAAAATTTAGGCCCCTTCGAGGTCATGTGCCTTCGCACGACTTGTGCATGCTCGGCCATACCTGTCGTCACAGGTGAAATAAATTTTGTCGCTCAACTATTTTGTGACTGATTTTTATAGAAAATTATGAATGTAGCTGGTTTAATTTGTTACATATGCTTGTTGATTGTAGCCGTTGTAGGTGTTGCTAAAGATTAATTACTTAAAAACTAGCAAATACATCCTATGAAAGAAGACATTAGCAGAATATTATGGGCTAATGAAGTCTACTGTGTGGCTGTGTGGGTATGGGATTCTATATATCTTCATCTCAAAAGCAGGAARCTAGAAAGTTTGCATTATAYTACAGAGAAAAGGCTACCTAGTAGGGACGGTAAAAGTCATAAAAGTTYCGTTCGTTTGTTTAGATGGAAAATATTTTTCATAAAKAATTATTTGTATATGATCTTTCAATGAAATTAAACCATAAAACATAATTGGAAAAATGTTTCCTTTTGTTTGATTAAGAAAAAATTAAATAAGAATTAGACCTGACAATGTTTATTTAAGGAGTTCATATACTATAATACTAGTCTCAAAATGTACACTACGAGTTTTTTTTTTTAAAAAAAAAAAAAAAAACTAGTAATATCGTTAATTGAAGAAAATTGTAGCTCAATAATGTCAAAAGAGAACTTCGTGATGGATTATAAAATACAAAGGGGCATAAATAGCTGCATCAAAAAAAAAAAAAAAACAAGTTTATATATTATGACATATATATTCTTATACTCCGTATGTGGTTTTAAGAAAACACATGTTATGGCATGAAAAACCTATTTTAGCTAATTGATTAACAAGAATGCATGTAAATGATGTAATGATATGTGTGGGTCACCAACATTGCATTAGTTAATACGTCCATATGTAAAAAAAAAAAAAATAATTACTTGACGTTGAGTAATGAATCATTAACCGCGTTATGATGAAAGAATTATAAAAACAACACCTATCAATACATCCCTTGTCAACATGACTCAATGTAAAAACCCAACCAAATGAAACAACAGAACCTCGCATGATTGAATTATGAAAGACATTTAATAAACAGATTTCAAGACATATTCTTAATGCGTTCAATTTATTAGAATGTCAATTAGACAAAAGTTCTCCATGTTTATCTCTAACATAACACGGGCGGTTATAAACTATTTACCTCAATATCTCATATTTTCCATACATTGTAATATTGGATCGAAGGTGCATTAATGCATAATAAGTACGTAAGGCATCTAGCAAAGTATCGTAGTTATAGCTAGTTCTGTTGGTGATCACACAACACACCAATTACCGATGTTGGATTATATGAAAAATGCAAAGGATAACCGAATATCAAGAGTAAACATCAATGGAAATATCACATAGTTAGTAATGTCATTTCAAAAGGCTAATAACGATCTGTTAACATATGTTACGCGTTTTGATAAACACACAAAAAATGGATATATTCGCCTAAAATTGTATAATTATGAAAAATATTCAAAATACATAGTGTCTTAATTGATGATAACGGTCCTTTGTCTCTCTTAATTCTGGCAAGTTGTACAACTCTTCGTATTATATTGTGTCACATGCAATGTTCGTTATAAATTAAAAATAGTTTATACATTAGTAAAATTTATAACAAAATGTGTTATTAAAAGTAAAAATTTATCAGCGGACATTGTTAACTATAAACGTATCATTTTAACTAGTATTTCACTTACAAAGTTATTTCCCAATGGTATGACTCTACATAGATGGAGGATAGTACGTTATTTTTAATTTAATTTATAATTTCTTTTGGCCTAATTTTATTGAATGATTATCAGTACAGTTTAGAACTAACTTCACTAATGCTTAAACCAATTATGTTGAGATGTTCAATGATACAACAATTTCAAATTGATTTTAAGCGCGCCTACTTCAATTCACTCCCTCATTATTATTCTTAATTTTTACAATTCACTCCAATTGAATTAACCCACTTGCGTTTAGGTAATCAATAGCTGACTTCATTCATATGTCAGCCAACAACTGTCATTTAATTGGGTCGACACTAAAAAGAATGAGCACCTGTCTTGTTACCTTACAACCCTATTCCCGAAGTGATACTAGCTTTGTTAGTTGTGTGAATATAATATAATTAAATAGAAGTAATTAATAACTACATAATAAATTTATAAGTAATTATAATAATAATATAATATAAATATAATAATAATAATAATACATATAATAATGATGATAATAGTATAATAATTAAATATAATATAATATATACTTATTCTCTCTTGGATAGCGGCCAATGAGAAGATGGATATGTGAATGCGACTGTAGGACGGGATATTCTCCCTGTGACGCCAAAATACTTGGTTGGTCCTAATACTTTTTGTTGGTCCGGGGGGGTTGATTGAATCAATTAGTCGGTCGGCGTAAGCGGAAGCGGGACAAGTAATGCTGCGTCGGTGTTCACTTGTTTGGGTAATGATATCGGATAAAGACGGTTTTCTTGCCTTATTTCCTTCTCTTCTTCTTGGGGGAATTCTGGATTAAGGAGGTTGCGCTTCTGAAGCGGATTAGGCTTACTCGGACGGCGACTCAGGTACATCGGCTCCCGTGCTGCTGCTCTACTACCTATTGACAGGACTAGGTTTGTTGCGTATCTTCTAGAGGAGTGGGCACCAGATGTATCTCTGCTCCTCCCACTCTCTTGTAATTTGTTGATCCGTTTTGTTGCTTGATTGTAAAAGTTTACCGTTTGATGGATAAATACATATAATAATTTAAATAATAATAATAATAGATATAATAATATAATAATATAATATAATGAATAATTAAAAATTAATAAATATACTGTTATAAATCAAGATAATAGTAATGGGGAATCTTAATTTCCTTGAAAGGAGGAACCAAGCTTTAAAGATATGCTTGTTCATTAAGAAATGGTGAACATTGTGGTTATAAGGCAGAAATGTGGGGGTGTCTCTTTTCCATCGAGAGACAAAAAAGACCTCTCACTTTCTTCATCACTTTAAGTGGCTGGTGTTTACACCTTTCTTGCTATTAAAATGAAATAACATTATTATTTATTTATATTTTGTTTATACAAATCATTCACTTGCGATATCACCATCTTTTTGCACCCTTTTATATGAACTTGCCTTTTTCTGATTCTTTGTTCAGGTAACAAACCATTATTTCGAGTAAAAGCTTTCCATGCATTATTGAATCATATATTCATTATTTTATTTATTTTGTTTTAATTTTTGTGTGTATGAATATAATGTATGATTCTATATGTTATACCACATGTTGAGCAATTTTTTTTTTGACAAAAGTAGGTTGCCTTTTGGTAATTTAATTCCTCAAAGAATGGCATGTCATGTGTTCTTCATATATTTGGTGATCTATCATCAAAAGATTAAAGATTTAACATTGCTTTCTTTCCATTTGATTTAAAAAAAAAAGCATAGTTGTGCATGTAAATGATCGAGTTGATTAAGCTAGCAAACTAAGCTAATTATTCGTGTTATTACAATTATTTTTGTGGCTTGATTTTTCACTACTCCAATATTTTTATTCGAATTGAATTTTTAAATATTTATCTAATTACCATATTTTATTCGGCAGTTATAAAAGACAAATTTAATGTTTTTTGTAAAATTRTATTTGTACCTAAACACATTTAAACTTGGAAAAATTGATATTATTTCATAAGTATTATTATTTTCTAAATAATAATTGATGTGGCACGGAAAATCCCTGACCACTTGCTACAACAATAATGTAATTTATTATATAAAACAATAGTACCTATATATAGTGCTTGAGCACAATTATATACACATGTTCAATTTTGTGTTCGAATGTTCAGCTTTAATTTTCTATCTATATTAAGGTATCCCGATTCATCTAACTATCTAAGAGTCAGATGTCTTACTCGTATAAGCAAAGAAGATTGAATCTTTGTAATTTTCTTTTTCAWAGAGAATTCTTAAACTCTCTATTTCACAGTAGATATCTAAATGTAGAATGATTATCAGTATGTTTCATCAAATATATTTGGACAATCTTCCAATCATCAAGACTTCATGATCATGAATATATTTATCATAGAAAAATCAACGACCTATAATATGGTTGTTTTGAAAGAGAAAATTCATATCATCATCATCATGATTAAACTACTACTATCTCTAAATTACTATTCTGACCATATATCTTGAAGTTTTCATAAAGCTATAAAACAAGAAAAGGTATAAAGTCTCACGTGTGGAAAGACCAATATTACTATTAAAAACCATAAGTAGTTCGTTAAAAGTTAAAAGAGCTAAAAGGAAGGTGTTTGCCACAACCACAAGCATGCAAAAATAGTACCATTTGGTGAAAATGAAAATTAACAATTGTGGAATTACCTTTTTCAAAGTAGAAAAATTGCTATGTGCATTATTTACAAAGTAGAAATGAAAATTACATAAACTATATACATTGCTTGACATATAAACCCGTATGTCAATCTCACATTGAAGAATTATTGAAAGGAGTATGGTTGGATGTACCCTTCATATTTCCGATTGCTTTTAAGCAAACTCGCTCTTAAGAGTATCTAGTGCACAATACATTTATTGTAAACTAAAATATATACGAGTATATTGATTTTTTTGTACAAATGAGCCACAAGGGTGGGTACATATTTACATTGGGAGAGAAAGTACGTGTAAGGATTTGAACATATGACCACAAGGTCAAAACGGAGGTTGAAGCCACTGTTCTAAACATCTTCTTCACACAGTGACCCTTGTTGTGGTTGGTATTATTCAATATTCATTACTATATTTATATAAAATGTATAAAGGGTCACCATATTGACCAAACATGTCACTATCAATTGGTAATCAACAATATATTCAAGTTCTTTTGGGTTTCTATGTCATTCTTGAAGCTCATATTCTAGATTCATAATTGCTTCCTATTTTTATATTCTTAATTTACATATGTTTTTCATTTTGAATATGTTAGATATAATTGTGTTTATAAAAAATATTTTTTATTTTAAATTTTAACTACCAAGAAATATACATTAGTACTTGACAATTAGAGGTTTGGGATAAAATGAGAGTTTTAGAATACTTTTAGAGTTTTACCAGTCAAAAAATTAATTAGGGTGTTTAATAAAGAGATCAGAGTTTTAAAATAAAAAATCTTCAATATTAATCTTTTTCTTTAGAGGATTAGGTTTAAAAAAGTGTAAAGAAATTTTTTTCCCCGTGAATTTAATGATAATATACTTCTTTTGTTTCTTTTCACCCGCATTAAATTACTTTGGAAAACACAGACTAGTAGACAATTTTTGGAGGTGATAGAAATATAGAGAAAAAAATTAATAATAAACATGTGATTAGAAAAATATATTAAAAAATGATTTCCAAAAAAAATCATGAGAGTGGATTAAAATTTCCTAAAACAGAAAGTGTTTCAAGCTTAAAAAGAAGAATGAAGAACAATTTGTTATTTTCAACTCATTTTCAATACTTGTTGAATAAAATAAATTTAGATAAGTACTACGAGTTATGAGTATACTTATTACTTTTCCATCTCACAAAATAAGTATGAATACGTTCTAATAAGTTCATATATATGTGTACAAATAAGTTGAAAAGAACATACTTAAATTACAACATATCATTTTACATATCTATAAATTTTATTGTATATCAACAGTAAGGTAGAAGTAAGATCCATATTTGCTCTATTTTATTAGTGAAATAGGGTGGCAATGTATTTTGGTGGGTGTGGATTGATGGGGGAGGGAGTAAGGACTGGCCACATAGATGAATGAGTTGGAGTCCGACTCCTAGTCAATAGCTGAGGAATATGGTTGAAGGTAGTTTCCACTAAAGCTACAACCTCAGCTCCTTCTCTTGGCACTCTGTATATATACAGTTGCCTCATGTGCTAGGAATAGAGATTTCATATTACTTTGTATAACTCCTATTTCTTCTTTTTCTCAGTGATGAGATATTTACCGATGGTATTGTTCTTATGTTATAAGAACGCATTATGGGTATATTTGGTTTTATCAAATCAAAGACAACCATTTCCCGTAACATAAATATGGCATAAAAGAATATTCACGTTTTCAAAGGATGTTCTAATAATTCAACACATATTAAACAAAATATTTTATAACATGATCTAGTTATACTTTCGATATTCTTATTGTGTTAAATAGTTTTGACTTAATATGCATTTATCATTTTGTTTAAATTTTTTTTCCTAAAAATGCAGTCAAAATCTAATTGTTGTCATTTATTTGTTACGAAAGATTGAATATATGAAGGCCGTTATGGAAATATTCAAAATAATAAACATAAACGAACCAATACATATTCACCTTGGAAAAATAGATTTTTTAAATTTCTATAAGTTGAAGTCTAATTATGTTTGATGTTAGCGTTTGCCATATTTTGGGCTCACACAACACTCATATTTTCAAATTAAGAGAAGAAAAAAAGATTTCATTTTTGAAGTTACTTTTCGCCTTATACAATATAAAATAAGAAATCATGTCCCTCCTGTGGGGTTTTGCTCATGAAGCATTACAAGTGTTAAAACGGTAAATAAACTGAAATTTTTCCAATATTTTTTTTTAGCTTCTATGGAATTGTCTCAACAATTAGATTATCATTATGATTAGTTTAACTGATGTTCTCTCATTCGAACTGGCAATATTAATTGATTTTATGTTGACATTGAAAAAAAAAATGAAAGAAACAAGTTATGGCATTGCCAAGTCTTGTAATCGTGTTTTTAAGTAGTTAGAAGCAATATTCAATCTTCACGAAAAATGGGCTGCGGCTTGGGCTATAGGATTTTTTAACGACATTTTTTGTCTATTAGGAATGTGAATTAAGTAGCTCAACTTTCCCCAAAGAAGCCACTAGTGTCGGATCTGTTTTTTGGATTTGGTTTTGATAACTCTTGAAATATATCCTATTTGATAAATAGAGTTCAGTTTTCCTTTTTGGCTTAGAAGAGTATGATTTGGATGATTATTGACTAGTTTTCATAGTACATTACTTCCTCTCGTAACAATATCAGTGCACAAGTTTGTGTGACACTATTCATAATTTTCACTTTGGCCGTAATCTTGTGATTTGCCACATGAAGAAATATAGTCATTTGGGGGCGTCTCATATGGAATTCGATTCCAACATGTAGTTTTATCTTAATGATCTAAGTGTATTTATTTATATTTTTACAAATCATATTGAGATATTTAAGTAATTCGTTGTGTAAAAAGTCTTTTTCCCCGTATATCATGCATGTGTAAAAAGTACAAGTTTTTTTGTTACAGAGTAAAGTTTGCTTTGAATTAGTTAGATTAAAAGGCTTATTACTTTAGGCTTGTATGATACTAAGTAATATTTTAGTATGGATATGTAATAATGATGAGTTAATTTAAGTATGGGTTCTTTCAACTTATTTTTACAAGCAAATATATATGAACTCGATATAGAGTACGTATTCATACTTATTTTATGTATGAGATGGAAAAGAATAAGTTATCCTATAAATCGTAAGAGGTACTTACTAAATTTCATTTTTATTCAAGTTATTGAAAATGAGTTGAAAGTTACAAAATCAAATTTTTCTTCATTCTTCGTTTTAAGCCTCTGAAACACTTTCTGTCTTAGGAAATTTTAATCACTCTCAATTTTTTTGGAAATCATTTTAATTATATTTTCTAATCAATTTTATTAAATTTTTTCTCTATATTTCCTATCACCTCCCCAAAAATTTGCTACTAAGTCTGTTTCCAAGTATAATTAATGCGGTGAAAAGAACACAAGAAGAAGTTACTTAATCATTCTAAAATTCACGGGGAAAAAAATTTCTTTGACAACTTTTTTTAAACCTATCCTCTAAAGAAAAAGATTAATAGTTATTTTTATTTTTAAAACTCTGATCTCTTGATTTGAAACACCCTAATGTAATTTTTTGAACTGGTTAAAACTCTAAAAGTATTCTTCAAATGCATCTATTTATCCCAAAACTCCCTAATTGTCACAGAGTAGCTAAGTGTATATTTCGTTCGGTTAAGTTAAAATTTAAAATAAAAATATTTTTTATTAAACACATATTATATCTAACATATTCAAAATGGAAAACATCATGTAAATTATAATATATAATAAAAGGAAGCATTATGAATCATAGTAATAGGCTCAAAGATGACAATAGAAACCCAAAAGAACTTGAATAATATTGTTGATTACCAATTGATAGTGAATGTTTGTGTCAATTGGTACTCTTATACATTTATATAAATAATGTAATGAATATATGAAGAATTAATACAACCACAACAAGGGTACTGTGTGAAGAAGAGTTTTTAGAACAGTGTGCTTCAACCTCGACGTTTTGCCTGGTGTGTGTCATATGTTCCAAATCCTCACGTAAAATCTTTCTCTACCCAGTAAATATGGTACCACCATGTGCAGCTTCATTTGTACAAAAGAAATCCCATATAGGCTGAGTATGGATTTTAGTTTACAATAAACTGTAATTGTGCACATGGTAGTGTGGGGGGTGAGTAGATGTGTTAGATGTGGACGGTCTGTTAGATTGATTGGATTTTGTTTTTTTTGTTGGGGTTTTGGTTTGTGTCCTTTTTTTGTTTTTCATTTTATTTGTGATTATTTATAGTGGTCTGCTAATACCTCCTAAGAGTCGAGTTTTCTTAAAACAATCGGAAATATGAAGGTACAATCCAACCATCACTCGCGTTCAATAATCGATCGAGATTTGACATAAAATATTAAAGTTTTTTTTTTGACGGTTTTATATGATCAAGCATGTATAGTAGTTTTTTGTAATTTTTTCTTATTCTACTTTTGTAAATAATCGCACATTAGCAATTTTTCTTGAGGCTATTGATAAAGGTAATCCATACCACATTGTTTAAACTTTTTCATTTTTCACCAAATGGTGCACTCATTTGCATGCCCTTGTGTGGGCAAACTACCTGATCTTTAGCCTTCTTTTTAACTTATTAAGCGAACTAAAAAACTTATAGGTTTTTAATAGTAAAATTGGATCTGTCTCAACACGTGAGACTTCAATACCTTTCTTGTTTTAATCATGCTTTCATAACTTCAAGATACACTATAGGTCACAATAAGTAACTATTAGAGATTTTAGTATAGTAGTTTAAGTTCCATGTATGGATATGCATGATATAATTTTTCTCTTTCAAAACAAATCCATATTAATTTACTCCGTCGTTTGATTTTTCATGTAATAGATTCATGCACAGAAGTCTATTTGATGCGAATCTTGGAGAGATTGTCACAATTTATTTGATAAACATACTGATAATCTTTCATTTAGATATCTACGTAGAAGGATTAGAGATTTAAAAATTTATTTGGAGAAATAGCATTCACAAAGAACCAATCTTTTTGCTAATACGAGGTAAGATCTGTATCTTCTTAGATAACGTTATGATGAATCGGGCATACCTTATAAGTTAGTAGAAATTAAGAGTGAACCTCGGTGTATTTACTGAAAAATTGAACATGTGTATATGAGATTGATGGCTAAGAGCACTATTGATATTGTAACTGGTTATTGTGTGTATAGTAATAGGATTCTATTACATTATGTTTGTTGTAGGGGCAAGTGGGGTGCAGATGGATTTTCCCTTGTGCCAGCATCAATATTAGTTCAGAAACTCGAAAAATAATCTACTTGTGATGAAATGATGATCAGAGTATTTCCTAAGTTTAAAGTGTGATTTGGTACAAATACATTCTTTATCAAAAACACTAGTTAAAATTTGTACTTTTAGTAGAGACTACCGAGAGACCGGACAAGTGGAATGAAGCAAGGATAAGAGTAGACTAAATAGTTTTAAAAATTCATCTTCGAGAATGAAAAATATGGAGTAGCTTGAGAAAGATCAAGTCGCAGACAGAGAAATAAT
The DNA here is from genome assembly GCA_008642245.1 of Bassia scoparia. Classification (NCBI taxonomy): domain Eukaryota; kingdom Viridiplantae; phylum Streptophyta; class Magnoliopsida; order Caryophyllales; family Amaranthaceae; genus Bassia; species Bassia scoparia. The sequence continues at coordinate 25,982 of SNQN01002167.1, read as the reverse complement.
TGTTGTAGAGGTAAGACCAGGATATATTAGAGCTTAGTTTGCTAGCTATCATACGTCTGATCATTTGCAAGCACAACTATGCTTTATTTTTTAAATCAAATGGAAAGAAGCAAGTTAAATCTTTAAATCTGGGTTAGTGATAGATCAAGCACAATTATGATGAAGGAATTCCATTGGGATGGCCTTTTTGAGGATTAAAATTAACCGTAAAAGGCAAGCTGAGGCTTTTGTTCAAAAGAATTGTCCAAAGGATGTGGGTTAACTAAGCGGGACTATTAAGGAAAGCTATGGAGTTGAATGCATTCATAGACACGACAAATGATTAAAATGGACGAAATAGGTATAAAATTACAATGGGAATATGGAATTGTGATCATAATGCATGGAAAGCTTTTACTCGTAATAGGTTTGTTAGCCATAACACAAGAATCAGAAAAAGGCAGTTCATATAAAAGGTGCAAAATAATGGTGATATCGAAAGTGAACGATGATATTGTATAAAACAAATATAAATAAATAAATAATGTTATTTCATTTATAGCAAGAAAGGTGGTAAACACCAGCCACTAGAAGTGATAAGAAAGTGAGAGCTTTTTTTCTCTCATGGAAAAGAGACACCCCCACATTTCTGCCTTATAACCACAATTTCACCATTTCTTAAATGAACAGCATATCTTTAAACTTGGTTCCTCTTTCTAAGGAAAATTAGAGTCCCATTACTATTATGCTGATCATTATCAGTAATTATTAATTTTTACATTATTCATTATATTAATATATTATTATTATATTATATAATTATTATTATATTATAATTATCTTATATGTATTTATCCACAAAACGGTAAACTTTTACAATCAAGCACAAACTGGACAAGCAAATTACAAGAAGATGTGGAGGAGCAGAGATACAATCCTGGTGCCCCCACGTCCTTCTAGAACAATCGCAACAAACCTATCCTGTCAAATATGATGAGCAGCAGACGGAGCTCGATGTACCTGAGTCGCCGTCCGATAAGCCTGGAATCCGCTTCAGAAGCGCAACCCATCCTTAATCCAATTCCCCCAAGAGAGTAAGAGAAGGAAATAAGCCGGAAGAACTCTATATCGATACGATGTACCTCAAATCACTTGAGAACCAACGCGCAGCATACTTGGTCCCGCTTCCGCTTACGCCGACACGGTCTATTTGAATTAGCACACAACCCCCACCGGCGAACAAAAAGTATCTGGACCAAAACCACAGATTTGTCGTAAGGGAGCAAGATCCTGTTCACGCGCATTCACATAACCATCTCATTGGCCGCTATCCAACAAGAATAGAGTATATATTATATTATATTTAATTATTATACTATTATCTATTATTATATGATTATTATATTATTATATTTACATTTATTATATTATAATTATTAAATTTATTATGTAGTTATTACTTCACTTCATTTATTAATATTATATTCATCAACAATAAAGCAGATATCCACTTGGTGAAATGTATAGTAAGGTACACAGACAGGTGCTCATTCTTTTTAGGTCGACCTCAATGTAATATGACAGATGTTGGCTTGACATATGAATTGAATGTCAGCTCAGAACCTAAAGCAGTGGGTTAATCAATTGATGTGACCATTGAAAATCTAAGAATAATAATGAGTGGAGTGAATTGAAGTAGCGGCGCTTTAAATCACAATTTGAAATTGTTATCGTATATGAACCTCTCAACTATTGGGTTAACATTTAGTGAAGTTAGTTTAAACTGTAACGATAATATCAATAAACATACGGCCATAAAGAATATATAATAATTTAAATAAAAATCAAACTACTTCCTCCATCTTCATGAGAGTCATACATTGGAAAAATTCTAGTAAGTAAATATAGTTAAAATGACGTCTTCGTTAACAGATGTCCGCTCGATAAATTTTACTTATTAATAACAATTTTTATAAATTTACTATGTATAAACATAATTTTTATTATAACAACATTGCATTGACTCACAATATAATATGAAGAGAGTGTACATACTTGCCAGAATTAGAGAGAACAAAGGACCGTTACATCAATTAAGATACTATGTACTTTTGATAATTTCTCATAAATTAATACAATTTTAGGCTTAATAATGATTTTTTGTGTTTTATTCAAAAGCGCGTAGCATATGTTAACAGATCTGTTATTAGCCTTTTGAAATACTTCATAACTATGATAATTCCATCTGATTGTTTCTCTTCACTTATATGGTCATTACCTTATCATTTTTCATGATATCCAACATCGGTTAATTGGTGTGTTGTGTGATCACCAACAGAACTAGCTATAACTACGATACTTTGCTAGATGCCTTACGTACTTATTATGCATTAATGCACCTTCGATCCAATATTACAATGTATGGAAAATATGAGATATTGAGGTAAATAGTTTATAACCGCCCGTGTTATGTTAGAGATAAACATGGAGAACTTTTGTCTAATTGACATTCTAATAAATTGAACGCATTAAGAATATGTCTTGAAATCTGTTTATTAAATGTCTTTCATAATTCAATCATGCGAGGTTCTGTTGTTTCATTTGGTTGGGTTTTTACATTGAGTCATGTTGACAAGGGATGTATTGATAGGTGTTGTTTTTATAATTCTTTCATCATAACGCGGTTAATGATTCATTACTCAACGTCAAGTAATTATTTTTTTTTTTTTTACATATGGACCGTATATTAACTAAATGCATTGTTTGGTGACCCACACATTCATGATACATCATTTACATGCATGCTGTTAATCAATATAGCTAAAATAGGTTTTTCATGCCATACACATGCTGCTTTTCTTTAAAACACTACGGAGTATAAGCAATAAAATGTCATAATATATAAACTTCGTTTTTTTTTTTTTTTTTTTTGATGCAGCTATTTGCCCTTTTGATTTCATAATCCACACGAGTTCTCTTTTGCATTATTGGCTACAATTTTCTTTCAATTACGATATTACTGATTTTTTTTTTTTTTTTTTTTTTTAAGTAAAAAAACTCGTAGTAGTACATTTTGCAGACTAGTTATTATAGTATACTGAACTGCCTAAATAAACATTGTCCAGGTCTAATTCTATATAATTTTTTCTTAATCAAACAAAAGGAAACATTTTTCCAATTTATGTTTTATTGGTTTAAATTTCATTTGAAAGATCAATATACAATAATTCTTATGAAAAAATATTTTCATCTAAACAAACGAAACGAGAACTTTTTTATGACTTTTTACCGCCCTCTAGTCCTTTTCTCTGTAATTATAATCAAACTTTCTAGCTTCCTGCTTTTTGAGATGAAGATATATAGAATCATACCCACACAGCCCACACAGTAAGACTTCATTAGCCCATATATTCTGCAAATGTTCTTCTTTCATAGGATGTATTTGCTAGTTTTTAAGTCCATGTAATTCTTTTAGCAATCACTACAACGGCTACATATGCAACAAGCATATGGTACAAATTAAACCAGCTAATTCATAATTTTCCTAATAAAAATCAGTCCACAAAATAGTTGATGCGACAAAAAATTTTATTTCACCTGTGACGACAGGGATATTGGCTAGAGCATGCAACGAAAAGTCGTGTCGAAGGCACAAACTGACCTCGAAAGGGGCCTAAATTTAATTACCTAAGTATTACTCTCTTCCGTATCATATTAAACACGTCAATAAATTTTCACTGTAATTTCTAGGTTGAAAGATCTAACAAACTGTTAACAGAGCAAGTTATCTCAAAATAATTTTAACACGATGAAGATGAGATAATAACTTAATTGTGTTTAAAATCTATTGTTGATTAAATTTCCTCATTTACATTATTAAATCTCAAAACATCAAATCTGCGGTGAAATTTATTGTTGGCGATTAAATTGATATGGGGAGTAAGTTAAGATTTAGAGCTTGCAACATGTAGGAAGACCCATATTTAAAACAGTTCCATCATAACCTCTTGCTAAATTGACTATCATAATATTTTAAGATTCTAAAGTAATTATTGTCTAAAGAATCGATCCTTTTAATAGGAAATTTCGGAGATTTCTTGTAAGAAGACGTTGCATGCATGCATCAACAAAAGAAATAAAACGAGGATTTCATTAACAAAAGATAATTACTTTCTCTCATATATAAGACTCTCTGTTCGAAACATGGATCTTAGAACTCATTCTTATGTGACAATAAACAATATGAATCGATCTAATTAATGAAACAATAGCACTTACTAATTTTTTTCAATTAGATCAATACTCGTACAAGTACACGCTCTCTACTAGGATACCACATATTGTTAATAGCTTACCAAAGGTAAATTTCTAATCATCTAAATGAGATTTGTCCAATCCATTGGATATTTCAAATCTGTGACTATTTCAAAATGTAATTTAAATTAAATAGGAGCGGGTAAGGTGTCATTTTAGGAAAGGTTTTGAGGTGAAGTGGTTTAAACCAATCAATCCACAACACATTAATTGTGGAAGTCTCTTTCCTCAATCCACTGGATTGATTAAACCTACTAAACAATTTCAATATTGTTCACCTATAATACATATTTAATAAAAAACCAACTAATTAAATTTTGGTTTAAGCTTGGACGTGAAGGCTACTTATTGAATTGGCCCATCATGTTACTCAACTAGTGTTTTAGTTACTTTGGTAGATTCTATCGTGTGAAGAGTCTCATTCTTATAAGATTAGATTCTATTTATTCTTATTTTTAACCAAAGGTAACGGTAAGTATTAATAAAAGTCATATAATACTTTTTACATCAAATTAGTAAAACTCAGAATTTCAAAATGGAATTAAATAAATTCAACTTTGACAAACTTTATTTCATATAAGAGATAATCTGTTTTTGTAGGGTTGAATATAATAAAATTGGATTAATTTGTGTATCAGATAATATTTTGCTCCATGGACCCATTTTGCACGGCTATATTTTTTTTTTTTTTGCACGGACAATTATAAGTGCTATGGTTGTTATGGAAGCATTTTAGCTTGTAAAATATCGAATAAATGGTAGTGGTGGTGTGATGGGAGAGATCAACTTATCTAAAATATCACTTGGTTAAATGACAATAATATTGAGAAGTAATGAAGGGAAAAAATGATAATTTTTGATTGGTGGTTTAAATTTTCAAGTAGGAAATTATGATTTGTTTTGTATTTTAATTATATGAACAAATTATTACTCTCATCTTAATTCTTTTTTATTCTATTTTTTTATCGTAAAGAAGAGTATCCACAAATTATCATATGGGATGATCATAAGGGCTTCTTGTACAATTCTCCATACACACTATGGTAGTCAAGAGAGTTAATAGAACTAGTGTTTCGGGTTTCATAAATGGTGTCAATTGTGTTTTTTACTATTCGAAAGTTAAGAAAATTTGTAAAATGATGAGTATTATTATATCTTGGATGAGCATGCAACCATCTAAGTTTAACTTTTGGGTTGATGATGATTTCTAACATAGGTATCAACCAAACAGAGGATACG
>SNQN01002167.1:3533-20425 GCA_008642245.1 Bassia scoparia | reverse complement strand
AACTGAATGGTCTAGGATATGTGCATGCTAAGGCACAAAAGATAAGAAGAAGGAAATATGTAGATTTACTAGTAACAAAGTTTGCACTTTCTGTGGTTTAAAACTGGTCACTACGTAGAAAACGCATAAAGGAAGCAAGTCTCATAAAGGAGCATAAAACAAATGGATTTAAAAAGATGAAAATGCTTCTACTTCCTCTTCAAAGGAACCCGAGGAAACCCGGGGTCCTCCATACTAACCCTTAAGTTCTTTGCAGGCCTAGTGAGGGGGAACACACATGTACCGATCGTGAGTTGTTCCCAAGCACAATGACTGGAGACAAATCAAAGTTTCTCTCACTAGAGGTATATTGGTTGGAACTGTGACTTTCAGGTTGATGATAAGAAAGGAGAAATTCCTAGCCAAATGTAAAGTAGGTAAGTCTGTCACACTGTATTGAGAATGTGTTTTGGTGAGGGCTTACAATCTCTAAGTATTGTTGCAATTCTGCGATAAATGGAACACAGTAAAATTCACAATCCGAACATGTCACAAACATCAACAACCACACTGGGTTCATGTCTGAAGGAACAGAAGAGGGAACACTTTACATAGTGGATCTCAAACGGTCCCAAGGAACAATCTGACCGAACCTTAGTGTTGATTGGGATGATGCCTTTTAATCTGGCACAAAGGTTTGGAAACATGCAAGTTCTCTCTCTTCAATGAACAACCATAATGCCATCACAAAACTTGGTGGTTGGTCTTCCAAACGTCAATTCCCTGAGTCTCAGTACCATATACAATGCTTGTGTAGGGGGAAGCAAAGCAGGTCATCATTTCAAAATAAAAACATGATAACAACAAAGCAACCCTTAGAGGTTAATTCATATTATTATGTGGACAATGAGGATCCAAAGTAGAATGTGGAAAAGTTGTGTCTGGTTATTGTTGAGATTATCGAGATTCACTTGGCGTGATCTTTTTTCTGGGCAACAAAGATAAACCTTTGATGAGTTCGTTGCGTTGCTAAGAGGACCCCAAAAATCAAGTGGATTCAAATAGTCCATATGAAGGTCAATCATGGAACAGATTCGAAAATTACAAGTTTTGATGAGTTTGCAGGGGGAAACGGGATGAGCCATACTTTTCTGCTCCTAGAACTCCGCAGCAAAACGAAAAAGTTGTGGAAAGGAAAAACAGACCTTGGAAGACAGGCGTAGACGAGTTGATAGCAGTGTCTTGCTAGAGCTTCATTGGCAATAGCAGTCAATACTACCTCTATATCATCAATCGTGTAATGCTTAGATCTAGCTAAGAGAAAGAAAAAACTCCAATTGAACTTTTAAAGACAGAAAACCTAAACATATCACACTTCAGAACTTTATGGTTGAAATTGTTCATTAACAATGGTTAAGAGAAACTGGTAAGTTTGATGAGCGTGTGAGGAAGCTTGTGTTCTTGGCTATTCTAATATTAGCAAGGCATACAGAGTACAATAAAAACTCTATGTTGTTGAAGAAAGTATCATATTTATATTGATTGAAACTAACATACTTTTAATGCTCATTGAAGAATTACTGACAAATATATTGGATGATTTCCTTGGTTGATGTCAATCTAGTAATGAAACAGGTCTCGCAAAATGACAAATAGTGCTATCGAGCTACACAGTAAGAGGAATCAGCTAAACACCCACGTCGTCCATTATGTTAGTGCCGTCGCAAGATATAGTAGATAAGGGTACCCATTACTTGCCACGTTAGTATTTTACAAGTTGACAAGTCTTACAACCAAACTAGAAATGATGTGGAAACCTGTGGCGCAGTATGCGCATAAAAGCACATCAATCTGTACAAACAATTAATTAAACTGCATTGCAACGTCACCTAATGCTAACACCTAGAGAAAAACGAGGATGCACAAATCTTAACATTGTGTTTATTGTAACTTGACTGTAACCATAGGACCCAGACTAGGACAGTTGGAGTGAGGTATTTAACAAACGAGTGATATTCGCAGACGTGATTTATTTATCTCGACGAAAAAAACATCGACATGAAAGTACATGCATACACCTTACCACATTGATCTGCTTCGAGTACCTACAAGCGGAGTCTTAGTGCACAAGAAGAATTAGTTCTTCTCAGTTGCTCTTGACGTATAAAACCCTTATATAATTCGACACCTAAACACACACTGCAATAAATAAAAAAGATTGACTCACATAAAAAACCCCGCCCAGCTGAGTGACTGGAGAGGAAAGGGGGGGGGCGGAGGGGGTGGGGGGGGGGTCTTTGACTCTAATACCTTGGTTAATACGGAGCCATTTTATCTAATACAAAATATTATAAGAGGCAACTACAACACTATAATTTACGACGTTGTACATTAAACAGAACAAATACTTGAGATTACAAAGAAAATGCAAAAACAGATATCCTTAGATTGGCATATCGCTATCACTTAAAATTAAGCTTTAGCGGCGAATTGCTCTTTCTATTGTGTGACCAATATCTTGGCGATTGGTAAAGAACCCGCATATGCAATGAGCAGCGTGTTAATAAAGTGACTCATTAAACAGAGGACTTAAAGTACTAACCCATATTAAAAAAGAGTGAAAGAGCTGAAACTATGCAATATGATAGCATTGTAACTTGTTCTCTTGAAGTAACAACGACACGTTGGGCGAATTAATCATATCCTCGTTCACTAAAAGTTAATCCCACTTAATTTATGACCAAAACTAAAGCATTAACTAAGAAGTATTGACACAACCTACAAACAAACAACTTATTCAATAAAAAAAACACTGTTCTATTTAATAGTAATCTGCTATTGCAATGGAGGAAGAAAAAAAGAGACACTTCCTATATTTTAAGTTAATCGGTGAACAACACTAACACTTTAGCTTTTCCTATACAATTTTACCAAACCTACGGAACTATCTATCCGTAGACCAACTTGCATTAATGATATTCCTAAGACAAACAAACTGTGAACGCTTACGATACTAAATGATATGATGATCTACACTAAACTCTGAGAATCTAAAGTGACTTTACAAATAACGATACAAACAATGATTTCAGAATCATTTAACAGATAAACCTGACTGACTCTGGTAGGTAAATATTGAATGGTTATTTGCACATAAGCTTCTGTGGATTGATACTTTGTTGTTCCTCCCTCGTCGGAGAGAGGCCGAGAGAGTAGTAGTGTAAAGAGAGGGGCAGTGCACTGGTCTTAAATTCTAATAAAGGGATGGTGTCCCCTGTTTTTGCGAACTCGTACGTTCCTGAAAATGCGGAATCTGCGCTTTTCAATGACACATTATATATCAAACCTCAGAGGTGAAAATACTGATGATTATACTTTACAACAGAATGATGACTTCTACCAAACTAACAACCCGAATTGATAACTGGTATTCATGTACAAATGACGTCATAGCAAGACGTCAGTTTTTCAATGAATTACTTTGCTTCTGTATGTCTGCGTGTCCTACAATGATGTGAAACACATACACTACCCTTGTAAGGGAAGAACAATTAATGCTCTCGCTAACAAAACTTTTGAAGAGTCATCAGAGCTGGTGGTCTAAGGTTGTCGAGGTGTGTGGTTTCAAGCTTGGTGTGTGAGAGTGAAGCGTCCGCCATATTATGGAGGCTGTGTGGTTTGAAGCTAGAGGGTCAAGACCCATATGGCACGAGTCTGACTAGGATATAGAAAGGCTATCTTAAGTTTCATATGTTGACGAGACATCAATGTCAAAGAAGGATGCGTCTGTAGCGGCGGAAACATGTGCGGCGACTGGACCAGAAAGAAGAGCATTATGGTATGTCTCGGCTATAGGAAGGCTAGACTGGAAGAGGAGAGGAAGAGAGAAGACTGAAGTGAGCTTATCTCTGATTCTGTCCAAGTGCGTTGCTTTCAATACAGAATACGCTATCTTGATGACATTGTTTATTTTTCTTGGTTTTGGTGTTGTGTTGATAGCAACTATATTGTTGGATATGTGACTTGTTGAGTGTAAGGTGTTTATTGAGTTTGTTTTTTGGGAATGCTGTGATCTTATGAGAGAAGTTGAGATGATTGTTGAGGGCGAATTTGGTAGGAAAGTTGGAGTAGGAAATTAGTTGGCCACTTTGGAGTGTATGAAAAGGGGTGACAGTAAGGAGGTGCTTAGTTGGGGTATCAAAGTAGGCGAATTTAAACTATTCGTTGTCCGATTTCGAGTTATTTATACGAATAGAAATTATTGAAGAAGCGATATATGATATGAGATGGATTATCTAAGTGAGATATGCTGCTTTAAATTACTAACTTAGTCTAGAACACCAACAAAGTGTTTTGAGTTGCAAAATAGTCTAGTTACATAGAGTAAACGGTTACATGGAAAGAAAGAAAATTAAGCATACTTTAATTAAGAAAGTCTTTGAACATAGTCGTAAACGGTTCACCATCAGAGTCAATACGTCGCTTGGACACGACACGGAGAGGAGTGTTGTACTGCAGATATCCCAGCGAACGTTAGTATGATAGAAACAACCAATGAGATTCACGTTCCCAAGGTATTTTCAACCTGGTGGCATGGTGAATAACATTTCTAGAAAACTCTGACACAGAAAAAAGCCCGAACTAACTGAAACTAACGATGAGACACATCTCATTTATTGTATATTAGTAAATCTTCCATTGACTCAATAAGACGATAATTAAACTTATTCTTTTTAGTGTTTGTAGATTGAAGCCAACGTTGAGTCTGTCCCATAGTCACTTGATGTCATTAACTAAGCGCTATACTTTGCGTATAGTTGGACTTATATCACTTTGTGGAGCTTTCTCGACTGTATATGCACTAAGTCCCAAGAATTTAATAAAAATAACGTTGATAATAAAATGACTAACCTTAATACGAAAGTAACACATGTTCAATTTCATACGTCTCCTTGATTCACACTCTCAATTATGTTGAACTATATAAATCGGTCAAAGCGATTATTAAAATAAAATCTTCGTGATCTTTTTTCAACTATATTTTGCATTTTTAAATTCTATTATTGCAAGGCTAACATTGTAGAGAACAAAGTAGAGGTGACATTAAATCAAAGAGATTGCAAAGAGCGATTATCTAAACTACACCTTCAACAATTCATATGCGCGTCAACAGTACGAATGCAACAGCTATTTCATGACTTGAAAGGATTACTGATGCTGACTGAATTAGACTCGCTCGCATTAGAACTCGTTCCATAATTTAAAGTATGACGAATCACTTTTTGGTCTCAACCCACGTAGTTTTACGATATTACAATTTAAAGGTAAGAATCTACTTAGACACAAACATGCACTCTGATGAGCTGCCTATTTCCTATGAAGTAGTACAACTATCCATGATGGTTAACCACGTGCTACAACTATGTGTGGTGTGCCCTCCCCCGATACATAGACCACTTAGTCGCGAATGTCCAATTTCTAACTAAGATAAGATACACGGAACCACTAATAATACCTCTTCTGAGCATGTTTTTTGGATGTTACACCTTTCTTTTAAAATAACATTAAACATAGTTTAATAGAAGTTACTGACGATATAATTAGTAGTCTTTTAAAGACATAAGCATAAAGGTTATCGTCATGTCTCGTCCTCCATAGATTGCTCTACGTAGTGTTCATCCTTTTGTGTCCGCAAAATACTATCCAATATAAGTAGAAAGGCCTAGGATATCACTACATGCAATATCCTATAATTGTACTTTTTATTATTGTCCAAGTTCTTTACCACACTCCAAATAGCTTGACATAAGCGTAATTTAATTTGCTTGTTGAGCTACTTGCTAAATACCTAATGTGCAACAAATCAAGATCTAAATTGCTGAGATTGAGAAAACATTGAATAGTCACCAATTATGTTAGCTAACATATACAATTCGATATTCGTTTAGTATTTATATATTATATCATAGATGAAAACTGCATTTTACCTAGTGCTCATAATACTCGTAAAAGCCATATGCCCCGCTTACAGAATAACAATTCCTAATACAAAAAAGTTATCTTAGGAATCTAGAAATTCGAAAGTTTTTGTTACTATTTTGTGTCACAGCTTATATGTCATCTAAAATATTAGATGATTAAAAAATTGTCAATTGATGACATTAATATAAATAGTCATTCTATAATAAGAGACGAGTAAAGGTAATCCTTACACTGAAAGCTAACAAGAGGAAAATAATATAAAAGATTGAGTTGGGACGAACAAACGCTGTACACATCCGAATCTAAGTCACTTCCTTTCGAGAGTCAAGCTCCTTAATACCTGGTCTCTTGAAATCCTCGCGATCACGTGGCCTGGACAACTCCAAAGATATACAGAGTAGAAGGACTACGTTCTGTTGATTTTATTCGACAAAGCGCTTGGACAAATGGTCGTAGACGTCGCGGAACAAAGCTCCTCCAAACGGACTAGGTCTCAATATTATCAAGCAAACCAGAGATTCAATATGATTATGAATACACGAGAGTAATCAAAGGAAAGACCAATCAAAACTTGAATATGTCTGCTGTAACTCTTGAGGAAAGACGTATTAAGTGGATACCTTTGATGTGGGTTTCATAGCAAATTCGCCACTATCATTCAATAAGGTTTCTCTAGAGAAGAGGATGTTCCTGAATACTTAATTACTCTCGCACACTTCAAGCGTGTGGACTAAATACACACTAAAATTTGATATTTCTCTAATGTGTAAGAACCATTGCAAAAGTATATATATTATGTGTCTCTGTACGGTTATTTAGGAACCAATTTTTATTTGTTAGAGAGATGTACTTTGTTATTGTAAGTACTAGATTGCTAACTTTCACATCTCTTACATACCCAGGAAGTTTTTCAGATGCCCTTAAAGTTTCATAGGTCCTCCATTATCCTTGTGCTCAGCTTTATAATGGGAAAGACCATTGGGGTGGACCCGTAAAATGACAACAAAAAAGCATGCCAAAATCTAATTAATATTTTAGATCAAGTGTATTTATAAGTTATTGAAATAAAGACCATTAAAAACACTCATAATGTAACAATATTGTTTGGCAGTTTTGGTGTTCCAATAGTTCTGTAAACGTCCAATAGATTATTCTCTGAAATTTAACTCGGAAAAACAAATGACAAATAATTTGATTATTCTCTGTATTAACTCTAATCTCATTCTGTTAGATTTACAGGCTGACTACAAAACATAATTAATCAATTTTTAAAATACCAAACAAATTAATTTTCGATATTTCTTTCAACAAAAGAGAAATAGAAATAGCCTCTCAATACACTAACGCTTCAATAATTTTGTGAGCTTCATTTGTCATCTTGTGAGTAGTTTCGTCTCGATTTCACCAAAAAATGTTATATAATGCAAATGCCATTCGTATCTAAATAATTGAATTTCTGCGTCCCAACTTACAACGCCGAATGGTTGAATTATATCAATACTAATAGTTTGTCTCCATAATTCGAATTAATAAATTCAAAATGTTGAATAACTACAATGTCATGATTGCTCGCGACACTAGATACTGTTCACCATTACATCAAAAATATTGAAGATGCCCTCAAAAACGAAGACAACCAACATATGAAGTACAAGAATTCTTTAGAGCCGGAGTTTCATATATATGCAAGGTACAACCGCCCTTACTATTTTACTACACTAACCCCTTTCTACATCTGCTTAGAAACCTGGACAACCACCCCACTCTATATGACTTATTATTCTGCTATCACAATCCTCTTCTCATCTTAATCTAATTTCTGATTAACATCTCTACTCATTTATATATTTACTTACAAAAAAAACATTCCCCACCAAGCGTGTAGACACGACAATATAAGATGGAACGGGTAAATATTCAATAGTAGTCATGCGTGACGCATAAAGCTAGGGAAACCCCGAGGGTTGCGTCTTGTATTTTTGCATATAACTAGGCCACTTGTACTAATCAGTTTGAGTACTCACCCCAAAACAAATGAACCTTCAAAAACTATTATGTCTGCAGATCGTACTCGCGCAAATATTTCAGCAGAATCATTAGTTTATTAGTGAACCGTCTGGGGCAACCCAGGTCCGTTTCTCTATCTTTACCTTACGAACAACTGTTTCGCCCCTTAACAACTAACAGTACTCACCAAGTTACGCAGCCGGGAATTTATTTTCTTCTACACTGTTCCCCCCCTAAAACTTCGGTTGGGAAGCCTTTACACAAACTAATCCTTCGTGTACTCCCCCTATAAGTCGGATCCAGTAAATGGTGTAGCTGGGCTTACGGGCAACTAGAGCTCCGGAAGGGAGACCCTGATCAGTTCTCGCTAAAGCAGAAGTCTGCACAAGCGTAAGACAACAGGAAAAAAAGCCTCTCCCGACCCCGACGAACTCCCAAAAGGATCCCAGAATATGAAAGAAAAGAAGGAGTTGGACAACCGCACACGTGTTGTTACACATACAACTTCAGTGGTCTTCGATTAAGTGATCAAAGAAAAAACATACTACACAGTAATCCACTAAAAGGTGTGATCACATCCACTGATGAGCGCACGAACCATAAATATCACAAAGGCCCTCAAATCTAACTGCGATTTAATGAACAATCGTAATGGAACAAGTTTTATGTGTGACTTGTTATCTTTACTTTTATGTCACATTTCTCTCTTTTTTGCCTTTTTGACCAGCCATGTGTTCATTTGAAAGCCTTAACATTCTACATCCATCGAAAAGTTTTAGGTGTCAGCACAATCTGGCATGTATATCTATCTCTCACACTTATATTTATGTAAGATTACTCTCCGCCACAACTTTGTAAGCAATCTTTTGTTACATTCTCACATATATTCAGGCGTGTGTATTGTGTGATTGTATGAATTTTTGTGACTAAAACCCATTTGGTTGTGAATAAACTTGGTTTTACAACAAAATTGAGATCGATGCTTTGAACTTAACCTTACATAATCACTCTTTGGCTTGTTCACTCGCAGTCTTTTATCTTTTTATAAAAGAGTTTGCATTTATATAGTACAATTGCAAAAAAACAGGAGTAGGGTGATTTCTAGACATTGAAATAATAAGACAATCAAAAATCACTTAGCATCACCTACTATTTGTAAACCGATATCAACTTGGTTTTTCACTCTTGCTTGGTAGTCGTCGTGTGACCTAAACATGATGGTCGCTAGACTTTTTATCTAGCCCTTCTTACAAAGAGTAGGTGGTAAATTAGATCGTGATGAGAACTTGCAAACGACCTAAGGAAAGTATGATCAATAAAATATCTACCATTCTTGATGATGAAAATTGTTTTAGATGTATGGTCTACAGAACTCAAAAAACTTATTAAGTTGACCGTATTCATCATACAACTAACATTTTGGCTAAGCAGATTAAACGTCCTTATCCGCGCTTATGAACAAATTAGATGGTTATACCAAAATGCTTTTTCCTCATAAGCAATGTATTTTTATAATGTATCTTGTCACGTACCATAACGAAGTCAGATCGAAAACACAAAAATATGAGAGTTTCACGTAGATTCTTTAGTGAGAGACATTTTTAACAAATGAAGACTGAATTAGAGATTAGTGCTATAAATAATTAAACAAAGTGAAGCATAGGTGTGGATAAGTCTACTTAGTGTTAAAAATATAATTTTGTTTTAAGCCCTTGACATTTACTATGTAAAAATCTCTTCCTCAAAATACGTGAAAATTCAAATTGTGCTTTATCTACGTTAGCTAGACCCTAGGGAGTCATGAATTTAACAAACAAATATCCAACATACTATATAACACTCATACTCATCCCGTACCCTCCTTCCCATCTCTGCAGTGAATTGGCGTAATTTTACTTCCTCAAATTCTACTGTAGATTTATTCACAAACATTTCTCTAAAAAAATAATAAAATTCACATTGAATAAGGACTTCCACCATCAGGAGAGATCGAAACTATGAGAGTTCTAAACATCCAATCTACTCTTTGAGGTTGAAGGTGGTTATTTACTCAACGCGTAACCACATGTTCCTATTTTTCTCCTACATTGTCCACTGCCCTCTCTAAGAATAACAGAGTTAAACTAGATAAAATTTACAAACAAGAACGCGCAGTCCTCTTTAAACCGGGCCTCCTAATGAGCAAAACAGCACTGTCGTAATCAACCACTTTCGGCTTATTTGAGAGTTATCAAAATATTCTACATTCTACCAAAAACTTATATAATTAAAATTGTAACTCATAATAAAGTCATTCTTCGATTAATATCACTCAACACTAAAGACGAACCTCCTTGCGATAACTTTTGAAGCAATTTTTTTGGAGAAATTTAATATATCACAGAAAGATTAAGGCTAATCCCAATATTTTCGACATCAATCTCCAACATCATTCTCCCCTACATGAAGTCATATACATCTACCAATTTCCTAACATATGAGCTATGTTTTGTTGTTACAATCCTCACGTATTCAAACTGTGAACAATTAACTTCGAATCTATAAACAACCACGAAGTGAATTGTGAGACGGTGTATTTTGTACAGAATATCATTGTATGCCTCATGCTGAGTTGATCTAGCTCTCTCACGCTAAGGAAGAACGGCAAAAAGATGAGAACATAGAGAGAGAGAGAGAGGGGGAAACGTGGAAGTATAAGAGGAGCATGTAGAACAAGATAGAGATTGCATATGCAAAATGAAACAGAATTCAAATGAGAATTATCATAGATAAGAGAAATCACGAATTTTGAATGGCTAAAAGCAAACCGAATGCACAATATGAGCAGAAGGAGTAAAATGCACTCTTCTATTACTTAAGTCTGTAAAAGATGAAACAAACTAAAGTTTCTTATGCTGTGGAATTTTTGTCCAATCACCTTGCTCTATTTTTCATCTTTTAAGATCTTCTTTTATTTTTCTTTCTTTTTCATGAATACTAAACTTGTACCAAAGACAAATTATCTATGACAATATGGAGTCTTTTCCTAAAGAATTAAATAGATCATCCTATGAATCTATAATACTAGGTATGGGTTTGAATACATGCAAACAATCCGTAATGCATGAGTTTCTTGATATGGATAGAACAGTGATAACGTCTCAATATAGGTCCAACCACTACTACTAACACAATAAATAAAGTCAAGTGTCGTTGGTTTTCCATTATACTTATTCTCACAGAAAGGAATTAAGTGGTGGAATTCGATCGTCTAGTCGCAGTTTGACCATGGAAAGATCCCAAAGAAAGCAGCTCCAGTGCGCACTTCAGAAAACGAGTGGGAAGGAACACGTATGATATTCTATCCTTATTTTTTTACACAGTAAGGTAGAACGGGGCACGAGTACTTCCATACTTGTTCTATTGTCCTAGAATACAGACAGAACGTAGAGAGAGCCGTGCCGCCGAGAGGAGTAATACAATCAGCCATTCATTGCGATGCGCATGGGATTAGAAGAGTGCGAAAGAATCCGCACATAACAAACCTGAGGAATATGACGAGTCGATAAAGGTCCAGCGAAGGCTACAACCTCAGCCTCCTACGTCCCGCAGTGATCAGCGAGGAAGCCACATAGACAATCTGATATAATAATACATTTGCCAATTGCATCCACGGTGAACATCTTCCATGTGTCACTTTTGCGTATTGCACCTCTGTGTAGTAATCCTTCTTTTTCTTCTTCTATGTGATGAGATAGTTATGACACATGTTAGCAGGTCTTGGTATAAAGCGAAGTGACCCCATTATTTTGTATAGTGGGGTACTGTAGTTTAGCTCACACACACATCAAGAACTGCTCTCGCCTCAAATGAGTAACGCAAACAATGATGAGAATGAGCAAATAAAAGCAATAATTTCTACGAGTATCTTTCCAAACGGAAATTGATTTCAATAATATATACAAGCATATAAACAAGAATATTTTAACATGATTAATCATACTCGTATTCTGTTATATGTGTTAAAAAATACACGATTTGATCATCAATTTGCAGGATTTCTCAGTCAATTAGATTAAAATTATGTTTTCGCTAAAGCACACTGCAAATCAATGAACTTCATTTGTTGTCATTTTTGTTACGAAAAGTCAAAAAAAGTTTATTTAATCTTATGTTATGAAAAAATAGTCTTCAAAATAGTATCTAGAAACACATCAACCAAAAACGAACCAATATCATATCCTCAACATTTGGAGGGAAACAATATAAAGATGTTTTAAATCTCATCAAAGTCGAAAGATCAGATTATCATTAGATGTTGAGCGTTGCTATTTTTGGCTCACACACACTCATATTTCAAAATAGACAGAAGAAAAAAAAAGGAGTTTCATTTTTTAAGTGTCATTACTGTATGCTCCGCCTGAATATAAGAGAACTATATGACTAAATAAGAATCAGCCTGTTTACTCCTCACTGTTCAGTGCTTCTTGCTTACATAATGTCATTATCAAGTTGCGTTATGAAAGAACGTTAAATAAACAATATATTTCTTTTCTAAATCCATTATATTTCTTGCTGTCGTATGAAATTGTCTCAAAGATTGAATTCTATTATTATTGTTTACTAGACTTATCTCTCTTCAATGGCAATATTATTTCTAATTTTTGTTTGACATCTGCAAAAACATAAGGATAAGAATACAAATTTATGCCCATGGCTTATTCTTCTGTGTAACTTTTTTTTTAAGTTAGTACAAATGAATCAAACTACTAATCTTTCACGCGCATACACATTGGCTTGGTCTGGGCTGAGGATTTGTTACGACCACATTTTCTTTCCTAATTAGGAGCTTCCGAATAAGTAGACGTCCAAATACTTTTCTCCCATAAAAGAGACCAACTTTATAGTTTGTCCGCTGGACCATGTTCATTGTTGGTATTTGGTTTTGAAACATCTCCCTATGCAATTAATACTTACTCCATTTTTTTGATAAATCTACGATTGTTTTCCGAGTCTCAAGTATTTATCCTTTTGCTCTATAGAAGACTAATTGCTATTGTATCAATATTAGACTAGTTTTCACTAGTACGTATTAACTTGCCTGTCAATACGTCAACACAATAATGAAAGTGCAACAAGTTTAGTGACGACTGGAGAGAAATCTCACCATTCAATAATTTATACAATCATCACTGGAACTCTCGTTAATTTTCCGAGTTAGCAACTTCACACATAGAAAATAACATAGCTCATTTGGGCCTAAGTCTCAATTGGCGCAATTCGATTCAAATGTAGTGTTTTTTTTACTGATTCTGAGTGTTGATATGATTTTACAGAGAACATTAATTAAGATGATATAATCCTATGTATAAGTTTGCTATCGCCATGTGTATAAAAAGTTCCCAGTGTGTTGAGCATTTCTTTGCAGTTTACCGAAATGTAAGTAAGTTTGTGTGTCGAGTAATAAATTAAGTTTAGATAGTTTAACACTTTTATTACCGTATTGGATGTATTATATGTGCATAAAAAAAATAAAATAGAATATATAAGGTGAAAAGAGAGCCTTCTTCTTGGGATTCATGGTAAAGAATAAAGATCGAAATTCCACCACTTTAATCTTTGGAGAATAACTAAATGAACACCAAAMCCTTTTATTTTGTTAGTAGTGGAATCTGAGAGTTACATGTCCTAGCACAAGAAACCATGCATACATAATGCATTGCATGTATTCAAAAACATCATTATCATATATTGTGAAGATCTAATTAATAAAACCCATAACAAGTAAATTACTTGTACAAGTATTAGTATTCCCATGAAAAAGAAAAGAAAAATAAAAGAAAGCTTAAAAGATGAAAAATAGAGCAAGGAATTGGACAAAAATTCCACAGCATAAGAAACTTTAGTTTGTTTCATCTTTTACAGACTTTAAGAAAAGAAGAGTGATTGTTACCCTTCATATTGTGATTGGTTTCTTTTTTAGCATCAAAATTCGTGAATTCGATCTGATAATTCTCATTTGAATCTRTCATTTGCATATGCAATCTATCTTGTTATATGCTCCTCTATACTTCCACGTTTCCCCYCTTCTTCTCTTTATGCATTATTCCGTCTTTTAGCATGAGAGTAGTATGATCGAGCTCATGATATCTGTACCAATACACGTCTAAATCAACGGGTTGTTCTAATTTATCTATATGTTTCAGATTTGAAATCGTGGATGAACACAAAAACATACTCTCATGTATAATGTATGTAGCCATGTAGGGGAAGATGAGCTTGATTCAAATTTGRATTAGCCAAACTCGAGAATAATTTTTAATAATTTCAAAAGTACGAGGTGTTATTTGTGAAATATGAGAGTTTATTATGAGTTATTTAAAATAATGTGTGAGAATGATTTGTACTCTCAAAAGACGAAAGTTGATACACATGCTCCCTTTAAGGGCGCGCTCGCTTGTAAATTAAATTAACGTTATTTTTAAGGACATGAGGGAAAATGCTTGGTTTACCCATTGGGTAAATTAACCTCCTTCAATAAAGAGTAATGACTAATTAATAGTGACTAAGTGGAATCCAATTCAATTGATTTATTATTTTTTAATGTTTTTATTAGTAATGGGTAAATTACCCACCGGGTAACAATGTCCGGATATGAGGTATATATGTTGTATTCCCTCTGTAACGTAATAAAAACAACAATTGAATTTTCACGTATTTTGAGGAAGAGATTTTACATAGTAAACGATCAAATTAATCAAAATAATTTTAACACAATAAGCTTATCATCCTATTCTTCACTTTGTTAAAATTATTTAGACTAATTTACTTGTTTACATTGTTAAATCTCTTCCTAAAAATACGTGAAAATTCAATTTTTGTTTTCATTGCGTTACGGAGAAAGTATAATCTTGTATGAGGAAAAAGCATTTTGGTATATATGTTCATAAGTGGGATAGGACCAATTTGATTAGCAAAATTGTTGGTTTATGATGAATGGTAATTAATAGTTTTGAGGTCTGAGACCCATCAAACATTCATGAATGTTCTATTTTTGATCATTTTAACTTAGGCAATCTCATACGATCTAATTACCATTACTTTTGTAAGAAGGTATAAAAAGTGACCATGTTAAGCAAACCAAGCAAGTGAAAAACCACGTTGATATAGGTTACAATATTGGAAGCTAAGTGATTTGATACGTCATCATTTAACCRCTTTTATTGCAAACATRTRCAATTTAAAAAAGACGGAGGAAGCACAAAGAGATGAAGTTTYCAAGTCATATGGGYATACAAGTTATACAATGGTACAAATCATACAATCACACAACTACACAAGTGAAATARAGTGTACAAGAGTACAGTTGTGGCGGAGTATTACATAACATAAGATGAATAGATTGTGTGAAACTAAATTTCCGAATTTAGGCTTCAAATAAAAGCTGGTCAAAAAGGCAAAAAAGAGAGAAATGTGACATAAAAGAGTAAAGATAAACAGTAAAAATAACTTGAATTCATACTGATCATAAAACTGTAGATTGTGGCTTGGATTTTTGGGCTCAAATGATGTGATACCTTTTAGTGATTACGTAGTGTTTTTGTACTAATCAAACCACTTAAGTTTGTGAAACTCAAGTGTGCGGTTTGTTGCGGGCTTTTGTCAGCTAGGCTGGCACTTCTGTTTAGGGGATACAGTCTACCCCGGACCAGTTTGCCCGACCCGCAAAATTTCGGACCGACTTAGGGGTACAGTGTAAAAATTCCAAACCGATTAGGGGTACAGTGTAAAAATTCCGGACTGGTACTTCTGTTTAGGGGCGACAGTGTAAAAATTCCGGACCGGGTTGCCCCAACCCACAAAAACAATGATTCGCAATTACGAGTACCCGCTAATGACGCAAATTATTAGGTACAATCTCCCCTACCTAGCAAAATACAATCCCCCCTCCCCCTAGCTTATGTGGCACATGATTTATTTCCCTCCTCCTATTATCTCTCACGCATGATTTTTTTAAAAATAAAAAATCATTAATTAAATAAAATTAGATAGATATAAATATTTGACAACTAATAAAAGCAATGGAGGGGGTTGTATCTTGCAATGTAGGGGGTTTGTATAATATACGCTTTGCGCTAATGAACACCCTAGAAGTTCTGTTATGTGGTTGTGTTTTAGGGGCTCATATTTGATGGACTTGCTAGCATAATTTGAGTTTCAACATTTGAATTTAATTATTGTTGGGCTTGAATACAACTTCGGGTTAATGGCCCATTTCCATTTAATACATGCATTTGCAATATACAATATCAAGAAACTCAACAGTGAAATAAGTCCAAATATGAGATTGGTTTGGGCTTTTCTTCCCTTTTGTTTAAAAAATACGATAAAATTTTGTTTTAAATATTATTTTTTACGTATCAGTTTATCTACAATAATTGAGTATGAGAATAACAAAATATTCATTGTTTCCATTAAATCGATACACTGCCAATATTTGTTCACATATTTTTTTTTAATGGTATTTTAATAATCAAACCTTTAAATTTATAATTTTTGTTCCTACGGTCCTACCTCCTCCCTTAAAGTGGGTACGGGGACTCACTTTAAGCATYTGAAACTCCTTTAAGGTGTGAAAGTACAATCGTACCCTCACARACAAAGTACAATCCTCTCTAAAGAAGGACATCCTTAAAAAGTACACTTTGCAGTCTCACATTGAAAAACAAAATTTATGTATTAGTCCCACGTTGAAGGAACAATCAAGTACATCCTTTCCAAACCTTATGAAAAGGGATTTGATAAACCACATCAAGGTATCTCATTATCCATTCAAAAGGTACAATCAAGTTTTGATTGGTCTTGTCTTTGATATTGGAATCTTTCATATAGGTTTGATAATTTAAGCATTGGAGGAGCTTTTCCGAGTCAACCCTGGGGTCAAT
>SNQN01002166.1:61169-78692 GCA_008642245.1 Bassia scoparia | reverse complement strand
AAAAAAAACGAAATAGGTGAATGAAAAATATTTTTTTTGTGTTCCCAAACTTCCCCCAATGAAAGCCTTCATCATCCCCTGAATTGGTTCAGTCAAAACCTCGGAAAACCATGAGTATGTAAATTGCTCAATAACGACATATGCTAGACCCTCAACTMTGTTTATGACTTTGATGTGCTTAGGGGGCTTTAGAAATCAACTCTCAGCTCACATGGTCAAAAGATCAAATGTCACAAAGGAAGACCTAGTCATAGGTTGGGCTACACGCGGCTTGGCCTAAAAGGCTCACCACCATGGGTACCCATGAGTGAGAGAATGAAAAGTCCGATTACGAGTGACAAACAAACCCCTCATTTTAATCAAGCCAAGAAAACAAAACTTAAATCCAATGTCAAGAATCAAAAGTCAAGATAAAACCATTCATTTACTTTGCTTTAAAGAATTTGGAGATATTTTTGTGATTTTTTTACAATTTTTTGATTTTTTTTGTTTTTTTTTTTCATGAAAGAAATTGAAACTAGTATATACAAAGGTATAGTATCCCTCCCCCACACTTGAAATTTTCATTGTCCACAATGAAATATCAAAGCAATAAAGCACGAAATAATGAAGGGAAWGAGATACTCACAAACCCTCGCTAAGGAGGGGGAAGAGAAGGGTGGGAGAACCATTGTGAATGCAACCAAGCATCAAAAGCAGTTATAATACCAGACATCGAAGCAAAATCACACCGCGTCGCCGTAAGGTCAGTCTTCAACTGATCAACAAAATCTTGCAAGGTTGCAAGTGTCGGCGTGGGCACCGAGGTAGAAAAGATATCACCCTTGGGAGGAGAGGGTGGAATGAATGATTCGAGGGGCAATGCAGCTTGAACTTGCTACCGCAACTTATGAAATGACCAATTGCCCTAAACACGTAAAGTCATCGCCTCYAGGGAGGGCAACTCTTCCTCCACATCAATTCCCAATTTCCAAAGAATGGTGTCATCTTTCTTATGAATCCATCCCATAGAGGTACATGRAGAGATATCAATAGAAACAGAACCCTCAACGGAACCATCATGTAAATGAAAAGAAATTGGGGTTATAAGACCACGGAGAATAATAGCGCCACTAGTTGTCTCTGCATTAACAACAAACGTCATTTGCCGAATAAGAAAAGCACGAATGTCGATGGGTTTGGCACAAAGCATATGTTCAAGCATGTGTACCTCATCCCTTCAAACCTTAATATTTTGCTCACGACCAAAGATAGTATTGGTAAGCACCTTATGAGCATAGCAAAGTGCATGATGACGAATGAGAGAATTGGGACTTCCCTTTGAGTCGAAAGCATCTCCCGAACCCACTTGCCACCAAAACTTGTCAACGTCCTAAACTCTTGATGTTAGTTTTGGGCCTCCACTTGGCAAACTAAGGACCTCATAAAGGTGAGATAAATTCCATGTATGCTCCACATTATAAAGATGAAAATTGATCACAATATCGTACTTTGGCTTCACATTGGCTTTTAAGGAGCTTAAAAACTCAAGTGTGACTGTTTTGTAAGTCGGACACTTCGTAGTGAGAAGATCATAAAAAATGACATTCGAAAATAGCCAACGAAGATCATCCTCTTTATGAAACGCCTTATGAGTATCAATATCACAAAAACAATTAGTAGAGACCCCTCTTTGGAACAACTTCTCATAATTCGCCTTAAATTACGCATCACCATTAAAATATTATCATAGTAATCGATCACCACTTCATTGTTGGCGTTAGGAGTCAAAGAAATCTTTTTCTTGGCAATGGGAGTAGAGGATTTTGGCTTTGAACTAGAGACATTCTTAACAGAAGTGGACTTGGCCTTAAAAGTAGAACTTGAGACCGTTTTATTTTGTCGAACACTTGGAGTGCGCGCCGTGAGAGGATGAATAAAATAAAGATAAATTCAATTTCACACCAACTCAAGTCAAATATCACAAGTTCGCAACCAAAGAGGCCTTACTCAAAATTCACGCACAAAGTGCAAAGCCAACAATTTAAACCAAACTAGTTCAATCCAAGCAGTTTCAGTGATTATTGCATAGAAATTTCGTGTAAAGGAACTCCAATTGCTTAGGTAATCAATGTTAATTTACTCATAAACAATAAAATACAAAAAACCCCAAATCAATTGACAAAGTTAGGGTTTTTATTTTTTTAATTAACAAGAAGAAGTGCTGAGAGGGGCTACTAGGAGTGGCTATGGGCTACAGGTAGCGGCGTAGAGCCAGCCGACGCGGTGGCAGCGCAGAGCGGAACAAAGGAGACGGTTCGAAGCCTTTTTTTGTGTGCGCTGCTGGTAGTGTTTTGGCGGAGGCCAGGTGGGTTGCTCGGCGGTGGTGGTGACATGGTGGAGTCGCCGGAGCTCAGGAGAGAGAGACACTGTACTGTTGTGTTCCTGCTTCTGTACGGTCAGTTTCCTCTTTTTCTTTCTTGTTCCTTTTTTTTACTAGTTGGATGTTGTATTACAATAAACACCACAAGCAGGTTGTGGTATTTGGGCTTTTGCTGCAACCGGGTTGCGGTGTATACGGATTTTCTACTTGCTTATTACTTCAGAATATGACTTGCCGCAACCTAGTTGTGACGTCAACGCATATGCCGCAACCTCATTGTGGACTACGCTGTTTTGCTAGGTACAAATTTGCTCCATAAACCGAAAAATCTGTAGAAAAAGGACTAAAACTACACAAAGTAAAAATATCAAAAACTATATAAAAATTAACCAAAAACACTAACTAATAAAAAAAACTATCAAACTACTAACTAAAATATTTTTGAATTTTTCTTTCTTTATTTATTGTGATGATTTTTTTTAAACTAAAAGAATAAAAATAAAATAAAAGAAATAAATAAAATAAAGAAAAATAAAAAGAGAAGGATCATATAGCTTTCCTCCCAAGAAGCGCCGATTTAAGGTCATATAGCTTGACCACCTTGTTGCTCAATTGAATTGAGGATCGAAAAGGGTGAAAACTGCTTTCCTCTCAATAGGCTCGTCTTCTCGATTATGCATGAGACGTTGACCATTTACCTTGAAAGAACCAGTAGCTTCACTCCAAACTTCGACCGAGCCATATGGAAAAACCTTTAGAATTTTAAATGGGCAGGAACATCTCGAACGAAGTTTTCTAAGAAATAACTTCAATCGAGATATAAATAGCAAAACCAACTCCCCTCATGAAATTCACGTCTCATGATGTGCTTATCATGCCACCTTTTTGTTCTTTTCTTGTACAACTTAGAGTTTGCATACGCTTCAAGACGAAGTTCATCCTACTCAGTTAGTTGTAACAATATCTTCTCACCCGTTGCTTGCAAATCTAAATTTATGGTTATGATTGCCCAATATGCACGATGCTCTATAGGAAGATGACACGCTTTTACGTAGACAAGCCTATACGGAGTTGTCCCAATGGGCATTTTGAAAGCAGTTCTATACACCCAAAGTGCATCATCAAGTTTCATGGACTAATCCTTCCTTGATCGCGCAACTGTCTTCTCTTAGATAATCTTTATCTGTTCATTAGAAATCTCCACTTGCCCACTAGTTTGTGGGTGATAGAAAAGTCCAACACGATGATTTACTCCATATTTCTTTAACATGGCCTTGAACTTCTTCTCAATAAAATGTGTCCTTCCATCACTAATCAAAACTCATGGCACTCCAAATCGAGGGAAAATTGTCTTCTTGAAGAACTTTTAAACCACACGAGCATCATTAGTAGGAGTGGCTGCTTCGACCCACTTTGACACATAGTCGATAGCAACTAAGATGTACCTATTTCCATGAGAAGAAGGGAAAGGTCCCATAAAATCAACTCCTCACACATCAAATAATTCAACTTCAAGAATGTTATTTAGAGGCATTTCATTCCTTTTGAAAATATTTCCAGTCCTTTTACAACGATCATAAGACTGAACATAACCATGAGCATCCTTGAACAAAGTGGGTAATAGAAACCGCATTGAAAATTTTTGCAACAGTCTTATTAATTTGGCGGTGCCCTCCATAAGGTGAATCATGACAATGAGAAATAATAAAGATCACCTAACTCGCGGGAATGCATCTTCTAATGATTCCATCCGCACATCATTTATAGAGAAAAGGACCATCCTAAAAGTATCTCTTTACCACCTTAAAGAATTTCTTTCATTGTTGTGATGAATAACCAAAAGGGAGAGTACGAATAGCCAAATGGTTGACGATATCAGCATACCTAGAGGACTCATTAGCAAGAATCATCAACAAATGATCATCGAGAAATGAATCATCAATAGACAAGCCCTCCTCAGCTTCATCATCAAGGACAAGTCAAGAAAAGGTGATCAGCAATAACGTTTTCTACACCCTTCTTGTCCTTAATCTTCAAATTGAATTCTTGCAGCAATAGAAGCCATCAAATCAAACGCAGCTTAAAATCTTTCTTGCTCATTAAATATTTCAATGCCTCATGATCAGTGTGACCAATCACCTTCGACCCAAAGGAGATAGGATCGAAACTTGTTCATAGCATATACCACGGCCAATAACTCTTTTTCAATTGTGGCACTTGAACGTTTGCTTTAATATCTTCTCCGAGCCATATCTTTTTATATACTTAGTATTTACATGTGAGACATTTTTCATTGAAAAGTATACTTTGAGAGCTTTCCAACGGTATATTACAAGTTGCAATCTAATCACCGAGCAAGAAGTTATAGCCGTTTGAAGTTGAGTATTTCAGCTAGAGTTTTGCACGTGCATCGAAGCTTGCCCGTGCGTGCATGACACGCGCCTGCTAGGTCACCCCCTCATTCCAGATGCTCTTCGAGCGTACGCGTCTCCCTAGGGTCGTACGTGCATCCGCACGCGCGTGGGGGTTCGCACGCGCCTCTGCCATCGCGGGTGGTGGTACATGCCTGCATAGCCTCCCTAATATTCTAGAGAGTTTTTTGCGCGTACGCATATCCCACGCTCGCACGCGCCCCCGCACGCGCCTCTTGGGTCGTACGCGCCTCCGTAGGCGTCTCCCTCTGCCCGCGCTTGCAGACTTTTCCAGAAGCTTTTTAGAGTGTGCGTGCATGTTTTGGGTCGCACGCGGCCCCGTCCGCGCCTCCCTGCTCGCACGCGCGTCTATACGCTCCTATGTGGCGGCCACCGCTCGTTGACTTTGACCTTGCTGACTTGACTTGGAAGAGATTTGAAGCACATGACTTATTTAGTAATGGCAAACTTTTAATTATGAGATCTTGTATTTTGGGCTTTGTATATATAGTTTTTGGAGAGAGAAACTAAGGGAGAGAGTAGTTTTAGTTGCATTTTAGAATAGAATTTTCAGTTTTCTTTTGTTCTTTAGCTTCATCTTCTTTAATCTCCATTAGAGAGTATTGTTAGATTGCTTGATTTTCTTCAGTTTTCTTTTGTTCTTCAACTTCATCTTCTTCTTCAGTATTGTTTGATTTTCATTATTGCAACTTTTTGTGGGTATTGTTAATAGTTTAGCTTTTGAGTTCTTTTTGTTGTTAGTTTGCTTCTTTTAGGGCTTCTTCCCCTTCAAGGGGGTTGACCTCAACTTCAGTGTCATGGAATTGAGCCATGGAATCCGCATGTGAATGCGTTAGGGTGTGTTGTCGAATTGAGGGGATCGCCACCGTGCCTATACAGGTTAATCACGGACGCCCGAAACATTGGTGCCAAACTAATGGCCCCACAAATAGGTCCAGTAACCAAAGTGTGGGTTCGGGGACATGGTACGGATTGAATCAGTAACCCAATCCGCCCGCATGTAGCGGCCTCTACTCGGTCTCATTGTAGTTCCACAAGTCATAACAATTGAATTTAAGAAAACCTATCGATTTGATCTTGAAGGCGCACTAACCTAATATTATTAGGTGGGTTGCTATTATGTACAAACAATGACTTTTACCATGGATAAAGCGATCACTTGATTGTTAGTCAATATTAATAAGGTGCCTAGAAAACAGGTTGTCCATGATTATCTGACTTTAATGTGATAAGCAATTGAATCCCGGTCTTGTTTAAGCAATACATACAAGTGTGATAGAAATATATACAAATGAAACATGAAGACAAAGGTTAGTAAAGCATAATATACATGTGTATCCTTCTCACCTTGTCTCTGAAAATAAAAAAATTGTTAAAGTAAAACAAAGAGGAAACGCCCTTCGATCGAATTTCTAATCAAGACAAATAAACGTGTTAGTATTGACAATAACAATAGGCACAATAATAAATTGTAATGAGATGATGACAATAATAATAAGTGTTAACGAAAACGAATTTGAGAACGTGAGTAATCTCAGAGTTATACCTTGATTTCGTTCGTTGAATCGATTCGAAAAGGGGCGCGAAACTCGTATTTGAATGTGTATGTGTATGGGACAAGAGACTATGTGAAAGTTTTTCAAGTCGTGAAGTGTTGGGTCGTGAAAAGTTGTTCAGAACTCGAGAGGCAAGGCCGTATTTATAGGCGCGAAGAGGAAAAAGTTAGCGTACATACGCTCATGGGTGAGCGTATATACGCTCCTTTGAGCTATATACGTTCAGCGATCTTTGCCTTATTTCGAAGATTTTTCTTATTCTGCAAGATTACGGATGAATCTAGACATCCCCTCCTCCAAGAAATACGATTCTAGGGAGTTCTAGAGGATTCCGGAACGTTCCGTGTATTTTTTTGGTATTTTCCGTATTTTCTGCGTATTCCCACGTATTTTGATATTGTAAATATTGCAAAATTCATAGAAAATTGTAGAAAAATCGGAAAAATAATCTAAAAATACTGGGAACTCAGAAAAATGAGAAGAATGCAATGAAAAGTGGAAAATTATGGAGATCACCAATATAAATTATTTTAAAAAATCTTACAGTTAACAGAAAATTCCGAAAAATAGAAAATGATTAAAGAAAATTCTTTTGGCCTCTTGTTTACCTTTGCCTCATGATTTCAAGTGTGAATTCACATATTACGAGTTCAGCTGCGTCTTTTCGGAATCGAATCGATCACGAAATGTGGTATGTTTCATCATCGATTACTCATTTGGGGAGACACATTTGGGTGTCTACAGAAGCCCCCACTTTGACTGAGTCTGGAGAGACGTAAGTCTCGTAAGACGAAAGTCAAAGTATTCGATTCGGGACGGAGAGCAACTCAAGACGTTCTGCGACCTTGGGTTACCCTTTTTCGCCGATACATGCAAAACAACGGTTAGTTTTACCTATAGCCGTGTCCCATGCGGTTTGATGTGCTTGTATGTGTTTGGGTCCTCGAGCGACCATTCTCCGTTCGGCTAACTGGGAGAAATGCATCCCATGCTTTCCGGGGAAATGAGCATTGACTTGAAAATGATAGCCCTAACTCAGGATTAAGGACTACCTTGATGACGACATAGGTCTGTTTTTATGCCTAGAGAAATTTGCATGCAATGTTGACCTATAACTTGTGACCTTTAGATTGAGAAAGGGGCAAGAGTCATTGAATTAGAATTTGAAAGAGTCTTTAAATTTGAATTTCCTTCGGTAAGCCTGAACCTCCGGAATTTGAATTTGAAAGGGTCTTTGAATTTGAATTTCCTTCGGTAAGCCTGAACCTCCAGAATTTGAGAGAGTCTTTGAATTTGAAAGGGTCTTTGAATTTGAATGGGCCTTTGAATTTGAAAGAGTCTTTGAATTTGAATGGGTCTTTGAATTTGAATGGGGCATTGTTCTGGCCTAATGCTAGAGGCATTTTGCATTTCAATTCGAATTTGAAAGGGTTTTTGAGCTTGGAAGGGTCTTATCTAGGTCTGATTCAAGACATGAAAGGACGATACTGGGTTTTGAGAATATTGATAAAGGCGGGCCTATGGAGATGTGCTAATTGAAAGGTGAGAAAGGTGGCATGGAATATTATGGTTGGACGCGACTCGATTTTGAAATTGACATTGAGATTTGACTTTGAGTTGAAATTGACTTTGACTTGGTTTGACATTGAAATTGACATTGACATTGAAAGTGACGGGGTCCATATGTGGAGTTTCGATGGACTTGAACACGTAATAGGGCCTTAGGAGACAAGAAGCCCCCAACTGGAAATTAAGGGGCCATGATGATGACGAGCCCCCCAGCGAGACTTTGAGACAATGTAGTTTACGGCTTAGAGTCAACATAGGGATGGTGGGTAGATTGTATGGATGAGTTCCCCAACAAGATGTACTAACCCAAAAGGTCAGGTGGCTTTACTTCTCGGGGATTGAGTCAATGAGTCTTGAAGGTGACCAAAGAATGGGCTATGGTTCGAGAAATAAAAAGGATCAAATTTGTGGCTAAGGGTCAAAGATGTGGCTAGATGCGAGGTTGGCTAATGATGTAGGTTCAAGCATGAGTCTATGTTAGGTTCTAGATTGAGAAGAGAATCGAGCCACTCATTGAACCTCGTTTTGT
Source organism: Bassia scoparia (assembly GCA_008642245.1). Classification (NCBI taxonomy): domain Eukaryota; kingdom Viridiplantae; phylum Streptophyta; class Magnoliopsida; order Caryophyllales; family Amaranthaceae; genus Bassia; species Bassia scoparia. The sequence goes on along the minus strand of SNQN01002166.1, from coordinate 70,244 downwards.
TTTTATTAATGTGGTCGGACCTCGAGGTGAGGCTACCTACGTATCCTTGCTGAATCAGACCGATCGTAGTTCGTGAGGTCGTGTGTGAAAATGATGGACAATGCTCATTTTGAGAGGACTTTTGAGGTTGTAATGTAGGTTTAGGTTTGAGGGTGTAAGGCTTGAATTGCACTTTGATTTTGAACTGTACTTTGACAAGCTTTTGATTTTAGAACTTTGAATTGGATATTGATGTTGATTTCACTTGATTTCTTTTGAGGCTTTGAATTGAGTTTTGCTTTGAACTTCGCTTGTCATTTGAGTATTTGAATGTGGGTAAGAAAGAAAATGGGCAATAGGCTCAAGGTGGTTGCAATGGATATTTGATTTTTGTTTAAGGTAAATGGAGGGAAGGGATTGACTTTGTGGAGCTATGAAGGAGGGCCTCTCGAGCATGTCCATTGATTTTTGATTGATTTTTTTTTTGAATTTTTTGAATTTTTTTTTTGATTTTTTTTTGAGGTCATCGAGTGGCAAGAGTCTCATCATTGAATTAGAAAACAAGAGAAATGGAAATAGAAAAGAAAAGGCTTATTTTATTGAAGGGAAATTCCATTGTGTACCATTGGGGTTTTGCAAAGTCCATTTGATACCACTATTAGGTTTTTAATCCAAATGATACCATCATAATTAAGCCCTAATTAAATCTGTAACACTTTGTTTAGTTTGCTGTTAAGTCTCAGTTATCATTAACCTAATTACTTAGTCCCCTTTAAATAACCCCCCCCCCTCACGTTTTATTATTTCCTTTCTGCTTATTTCATCTTCTTCACTTTCTCATTATTCCATTTTTTCATTTAATGGCCATCATTGTAGTAATTCTTCCATTTTTTCTTCTCAGTTTCTGGGTTTCGTTTAATGGCATCCAGTAGTTCCAAGCTTTCGTCTTCAAATTACTCTCGATGTGGACCTCGGTTTTGTTTGGGTAATATTCGCGAGCCACAGTTTGATTGTTCAAACCCAACATTGATGCTGAATTTCAAGAGCTTCTGATGGAATTTAGGTCTTTCAAAGCAAATATGAAAATGGTTCTTAAATGTTTGTTGTTGCTGTTCATTTTGATGTTGTTTTGGTTGCTGTAAATTGATGAACCTTTGATGTTAATTGCTGCAGTCGAAGGAATTCATATGTATTTTGTTAATTGTGGAAATAAAGTTGAGTTTTTTCTGCAAAAATCAGTCCCTGTATTTGATTTTAGCACCCTTAATTTTCCTCGATTGATTGCAATGATAAGGTGACATTTAAATGTGTAAATTCCTTTATTCTTCCTCGATTGATTTTAGCACCCTTTATTCTTCCTCGATTTTACTTGACACACAAATATAGTACTTCCAAAATTCATACTGTACTCAAATTAGCTGGAATTCCAAAATTCCTTGACACACAAATCTGCAATTACATAATACTAATACTCATACTGTGTTCAGAAATCTTCCATTGCAAATGCAAAAATGACAGTAATCAAGAGCAGCAATTTTAATATCCTGAAATGATGGAAATCAGAAAAAAGATGATGAAAGAAAACAACTTTTACCAGAATAATCAGAAGCAGAGCCACCAAGTGAAGGAGAAGACGAAGAAGCAGCTCTAACAGTAACCAAGGTTGTTTATTAAATTGTCATTAATTACCCACCAACACAGACTTAACGGCAAAAAAAACAAAGTGTTACAGATTTAATTAGGGCTTAATTATGATGGTATCATTTGGATTAAAAACCTAATAGTGGTATCAAATGGACTTTGCAAAACCCCAATGGTACACAATGGAATTTCCCTTTATTGAATTGAAATGGAAAGCAATACATCCTAAATGACATAGACTTAAAACAAAAAAGAAAAGGAATTGATTGGTTAGGACTAGTACTCTTATTGACACAATCTATATATAAAAGGCCGCACGGATCATTGATCCGCGCCTTGGGGTGACTCATGAGGCTTTGATGGTAGTGGTGTTTGATGTTTTTCCAGTTGGGCCAAGGAGGTATAGGATTAGGCTTTTTTTGTGGATGATGGAGGGTCAAGAGACATGGGCCTTTTGTGGAGGTAGGATTTGTTTGACTTCTTGCCTCTTTGGGCCTATTACGGAGATCGTGACTGAAACTCCGACTTAGTGGACTCGACACTGGTTTTGAAATGGATAAAGTTTGAGTGTTGATTTTGAAACTGGACATGAAAACTGGACTTTAATGGACTAGACCTAATTCTAATTTAAGGTGCTAGACTCAATAAAGATTCAAACCAAAGATGGGCCTATTTCAGAATTAAGGACCTCTTAGAACTACGAGCCACTTGAAATTGAATGGACCTAGCCTTGAATCAAAGTTCCTAGGGTTGTGTCTATGATCGAACCTAGTTCAGTTTTAAGGTTCTTAGATTGAAGTTGAAGCGAACCTAATTCAGATTTAAGGCTCTTGGGTTGAAATTGAATTTAACCTAATTCAGATTTAAGGTTCTTGAATTGGAATTGAATTGAACCTAATTCAGATTTAAGGTCCTTGAATTAAGATTGAATTGAACCTAATTTAGGTTTAAGGTTCAAAAGGTCGAATCTAAGTCAGATTTAAGATTCTTGGATTGGGATCGAATTGAATTTGAAATTGAATTGGATTGAAATTGAATTGGATTGGATTGAAATTGAATTGGATTGAAATTGAATTGGATTGAAATTGATTTTGAAATGGGCCTAATGGATCATCGAACTTCATGTCTTGAACCATAGATTGAGGGGCTAGGCTTAATTGATGGTTAATAGCTTGAATTAGATGAAAAGTCACAAGTTAACAAGCACATTGATTGAAACACAAATCCGATTTATTCACTTAAGGTCAGGATCTAAGAGAGCTATAGGTCGGCTTGGTTAAGTCTGATAGTGTACCACGCCTAAGAGTAGAGCTGGGTCCAATTTCACCACCACAACTTTGGTGATGTATGGCCGAGATACCCCTTATATACACGCATCCAGTAACACGTGCATACGCGACATGGGCGGGATAGGACTTACCTTAGCCATGTGATCCATTAACCACATGCAACCAAGATAAAGTCCCCCCTTAAGGTGATTTCGAGCACAGAACTTGCCCATATTGAGACCAAGGAGCCTAAGGGATGACCCTATTCGAAGGGTCACAAGCAAAATTCAATTAATTATGAATATGGAACTACGAGACATTCAAGTCTGTCCACTCACCAAATGGTGATTTTCCCCAGTGAAGTCGCCAAAAACTGTAGGGCTTCTCCCCCTTCAAGGGGGTTGACCTCAACTTCAGTGTCATGGAATTGAGCCATTGAATCCGCATGTGAATGCGTTGGGGTGTGTTGTCGAATTGAGGGGATCGCCACCGTGCCTATACAGGTTAATCACGGACGCCCGAAACATTGGTGCCAAACTAATGGCCCCAAATTGGTCCAGTAACCAAAGTGTGGGTTCGGGGACATGGTACGGATTGAGTCAGTAACCCAATCCGCCCGCATGTAGCGGCCTCTACTCGGTCTCATTGTAGTTCCATAAGTCATAACAATTGAATTAAGAAAACCTATCGATTTGATCTTGAAAGCGCACTAACCTAATATTACTAGGTGGGTTGCTATTATGTACAAACAATGACTTCTACCATGGATAAAGCGATCACTTGATTGTTAGTCAATATTAATAAGGTGCCTAGAAAACAGGTTGTCCATGATTATCTGACTTTAATGTGATAAGCAATTGAATTCCGGTCTTGTTTAAGCAATACATACAAGTGTGATAGAAATATGTACAAATGAAACATGAAGACAAAGGTTAGTAAAGCATAATATACATGTGTATCCTTCTCACCTTGTCTCTGCAAGTAAACAAATTGTTAAAGTAAAACTAAGAGGAAACGCCCTCCGATCGAATTTCTAATCAAGACAAATAAACATGTTAGTATTGACAATAACAATAGGCCCAATAATAAATTGTAATGAGATGATGACAATAATAATAAGTGTTAACGAAAACGAATTTGAGAACGTGAGTAATCTCAGAGTTATACCTTGATTTCGTTCGTTGAATCGATTCGAAAAGGAGCGCGAAACTCGTATTTGACTGTGTATGTGTATGGGACAAGAGACTATGTGAAAGATTTTGAAGTCGTGAAGTGTTGGGTCGTGAAAAGTTATTCAGAAATCGAGAGGCAAGGCCGTATTTATAGGCGCGAAGAGGAAAAAGTGAGCGTATATACGCAGGGGAGGAGCGTATATACGCTCATGCTGGTGAGCGTATATACGCTCATGGGTGAGCGTATGTACGCTCATGGGTGAGCGTATATACGCTCCTTTGAGCTATATACATTCACTAATCTTTGCCTTATTTCAAAGATTTTTCTTATTCTGCAAGATTACGGATGAATCTAGACATCCCCTCCACCAAGAAATACGATTCTAGGGAGTTCTAGAGGATTCCGGAACGTTCCGTGTATTATTTGGTATTTTCCGTGTTTTCTGCATATTCCCACGTATTTTGATATTGTAAATATTGCAAAATTCATAGAAAATTGTAGAAAAATCAGAAAAATAATCTAAAAATACTGGCGAACTCAGAAATATTATGAGATCACCAATATAAATTATTTTAAAAAATCTTACAGTTAACAGAAAATTTCGAAAAATAGAAAATGATTAAAGAAAATTCTTTTGGCCTCTTGTTTGACCTTTGCCTCATGATTTCAAGTGTGAATTCACATATTACGAGTTCAGCTGCATCTTTTCGGAATCGAATCGATCACGAAATGTGGTATGTTTCATCATCGATTACTCATTTGGGGAGACACAATTGGGTGTCTACACTTCTACTTGTGTTTGTGTAGATTTTAGTTGTTGTGTTGCTTGGTTTTGCTTAGTATTGAGTAATTTCATTAATACCCTTTTTGTTGATACAATTTCTAGCTTTAATGGCTTCTTGTTTACGGGTTTCCTTTGTTTTTCATGATTTTCTACTTCTAAGCATGTTGTGTGAGTAGTTTAGCAACTTAGGAGTGGTAGAAGTCCCTTCTATAATCATTTCAATGTCAAGGTGATATTAATAGTTCTCTTCAATCGCCATATTTGCCTTGAATTGTGATTTCTCAAACCTTATTGCTTGGGATTTGGCCACGCATTGTCTTTGGGGTGAGAGGTGCCTAATTCAACCCTTTGCAAGGGATTATGAGGATTGACTATGGTTTTGGTTTGATTCTTGCTTGTTCAATTCCAGTAAAGGCTTGAGGGGACTTAGGTTTGAACTTGAATTAAGAGGGTTAGTTGACTTGGGAAATGATTCTAATCAAATTTCCAAACTAAGATTACAATAACCCTTTTTTTATTGGAGTAGAACATACATTTTGATTGGAATTATTTCATCAACTAGCATCTCCTTGGTGATTTAGAATATTTGATTTTCCAAAGCTTTGTTTCAAGTTCTTCAATAGTTTGTTTTCAAACAAAAATTGTCATTCCGAAGTTTGATTGTTGCCAAATTAGATAAGTTTGGACTAAAACCCCTTTGATTCCTTCCTCGAGGATCGACCCTTTACTTGCTTCTATACTTGTGTATATGTATTAGTATTGATTTACAAATATTATTTGATAGTGACCCGATTAGGCATTTTTCCCAACGACCCTAGTCGGGCACCCGTCAAATTGGCGTTGTTGTCGGGGAAGGCAAGGTGGTTGTCTCTCTACGAGTCTAACTTGGTTTTATTTTCTTTTTCTAAAAAAAACAAAAAGATTTTCCAACTTCACTTGAAGTTGACTTTGTTTCATTTTGTGCATTTTTTATTTCATGCAAAATAGAGAGCCACTTGTTTTTGACCCTGAGATAGAAAGCACTTTGAGGAGGATTAGAAAGTCAAAGAAGACGAGTTCGAAAGCTAGTGAGGAGAGGGATAGTGAAGAGGAATTGAAGAGTCGAGTGATAGTGAGAAAGAGGTAGAGGATTTTGTGGAAGAGAAAGAAGAGACAATGGCAAGACCTATCAAGGATCTAGGGACCCCGGGCTCCTATGCAACAACTAAGGGAATTGTGTTACCTAATATAGATGGGAACTTTGAGATTAGGTTCAACCTCATCTAACTCATTGAATCAAGGCCATTCCTGGGCTAAAGAGTGAGAACCCATATAAGCATTTGAAAGACTTTAAGAAGTATGTCGATACGATTAAAGTCAATGGGGTTAGTCAAGAGTACTTGAGACTCAAGTTATTCGAGTTTTCGCTTTTGGAGAAAGCCTTAGTTTGGCTTGAGAAGGAGGTAAAACCTAACTCAATGACTACTTGGGAAGAGACAACTAAGGCATTCCTTCACAAGTTTTATCCCCATAGAAAGACGGCCGAGATTTGAGCCAAATTGCAAGGGTTTAGTCAAAGAGTGGATGAGACCCTCTCCAAGGCTTGGGAGAGGTTTATGGAATACCAAAGGGAGTGCCATCATCATGGGATTCCCAAATGGTTGTTCTATCAAACGTTCTACATGCATGGGGATTAATAACACAAGCAAAACGAGTTTGGATGCCGGAGTGGGCGGTCCAATTATGAACAAAAGTGAGGATGAAATAGAGGGCATTATAGAAGAGATTGTGGATAACTATGCGACATGGCAAGAAGGGAAAAGAGCTCCCCTAGGCAAGCAAACAACAAAGGCGAGGTAGTATAGAAACTACTTGAAGGCATCAAGGCTCTAGTGGAGAAGTCCCTTGAGAAGGGGGGAATCTCCTCCTCTTATACGGCTCCACCCACCCTATTAAAGGGCCAAGTTAAGTCCAAGCCCCAAGTTTACAATTCTATGCCTCAAGGTGTTATGTTTTGTAGCAATTGTAGTGCCTATGATCATCTCTCTTCTTATTGTCATGTTCAAAATGTCTCTTTGATTGATGATTGCTTTGTTGATGAGTTGCCTTATGAGTATGATTTCGAATAATGCAACTTGATGGGTGACAATGGGGCAAGACCTTGAATGGGAGGCAACCCTAACCCAAATGCTTATGGGCCTATGAGAGCCCCTTACAACCAACCTAGCCAAGGAGGAAATGGCCGTGGTTACCAAAACACATCCAACCAAAGGGCTTTCAATCCCCAAGGAGGAAACGGATTTGGCAACCAAAGGCAATTCACCCAAAGAGGGTTTGGTTATCAAAACCAAAACTTTGCAAACCAAGGTTACGGTTTTGGTAACCAAATCCCAAATCAACAATGGCAAGGAGGGCTTAGGGGGAATGGCTCAAACTATGGGTACCAAGCCAATAAGGGTGGGTATGTCAATTCCCAAGCTCAACACCCTAACTTTCAAGGGGTTATGCAAGGGCAATTAATCGGGCGAAGAGGAAACCAAGTTCCACCTCACTTCAACAACTCTTAAAATCAAAACAACTTTCAACCACATCCAACTCAAAACCAAAACATTCTTGTCATCCAACACCCTCAAGACCAATAGTTCCCAAAAGAGGACAAACAAGAATTTTTGGCTAAATTGAAGGCTCTTGAGGGAAATATGGCCAACCTTTCCCAACAAACTCCAAAGTATAACTAACCCTCACAACCAAGTACCTCAAAGAATGATGGGGTTCATATGATGAAATCAAATAAGGATGAGGGAGTTGGTGAGAAAGTGGAAGTGAAGGGTGAGGTGATTAAGAAGCCATTTAGAGAGAAGGTCCATGAGCAAGAAACGAGTGAACAAGGGTAGAGTGTGAAGGAACAAAGAGTGGAAGAGAGTGAAAAGCCTAAGGAGRTGAAAGCGGTCAACGATGGTGTGGTTGTTCGAATGAGTGAAACCGAGAAGAAAAAAGTTGAGGTGTTGGGGAAGAGAAAGAGAAAGAAGAAAAACAAGAGTTCTAGGAGGAAGGGTAACGCGATTGAGGAAGGTGAGCCTAGCAATGGGCAAGACCCTTGTAGTCTTAGGGTTATAACTGAGATGCTGAAACTGAAAAATTTCCTAGACACTATGTTCGGCCGCTTCCTCCAAATGCTTCAACATCACCACTTTCAATTAKCTCRAAATGGGGCCAAGAGTGAGATGCCCAACTTCTCCCAATTCTTAGGAGAAGGTGCAAACAAATGGAAAAAGAGCAAGGTCAAGCCCAAGAGTAAGCCTCCGCGTGAGATCCCGYAGAAGCTCAAGGATCCGGGCACTTTCTCCATCKCTTGTACCATTAATGACATCCTTGTTAAGGAAGCTTTGTGTGACTTGGGGCAGCTATAAGTGTGATGACCTATCCGGTTTTCCAAAAATTGGGCCTCACCACTCTCAAGCCCACCTCCACTACCYTACAATTCGCGGATGGCATCAACCGAGTTCTGGTTGGGGTCGCCGAGAATGTACTTCTCATAGTCGGTAAGAAAGGTCACATGTTTAAGAATGAATTTGTGGCACTCAATGTGGCTAGCAACTTCGATATATCATTGATCTTGGGAAGTCCTTTACTAGCCACCACTGGTGCTTCCATTGATGTCAAGCAAGGCACCATTAGCTTCACGGTGGGCAAGGATAAGACAACTTTCCGAAAGAAAAAGGTTTTTAAGCGACATGGGGGTAAGTGCAACATGGTTTCTTCTCCCTCTCATCCTTGTGATTCACTTGGTAGTATGCTTGATGCTAACCCTATTATTGCTAGTGCGACTATGTGGCAAAAAGTAGGTCGTGGCGTTATGCAAAGTTCTCACAAAAGAGCAACCCGAAGAATGCAAGTGTAAGATCAAAGCTTGTGATGTCTCATGTGATTCTCCACTTCCTAATGTCGAGATGGATGGTAAGATGCACAATTTGGGAACTCCCGATTTGGTTCAAGACTCTAGGGGCTGGAATGGCAAGAGCAAGGAAAAGATCTCCTATGAGTACTTGAGGGGTGCACAATTCTCTTCAAAAAATTCTCTTGATGATTGTTTGATGTTTTTGCTCAACTGCCTAGTGCACTTCTATACTTGTTGGTGCTAAAGGATCCCACTTAATGGGGTGAATGCGTCAAGCTAGTGACGTTAAAGAAGCGCTTCCGAGAGGCACCCCGAGGGCTTCGGCCTATTTCCCCTTTTGTGTTTGTGTTTAG
>SNQN01002166.1:38704-58239 GCA_008642245.1 Bassia scoparia | reverse complement strand
AACGAGGGAGGTACGTCTTCTAACCCTCCCCACTTCTTCTTCTTCTGCTACTCGTATCCCCATTAGCCTTCCCAAATAATTTTTTTAACAATTTAATGATTTAAATACTAATGTGGATAGGATACATAGGMCCAACGAGACAYTTTTCGCCACCTCATCCTATTCGGAGTTTCAAAACTTCRAAAGGGATGTGGATGAGGTTATTCTCCCTCCCTACCTCAACTATCCATACTCCCTATCCCAATTGGGACCKATCCCAAATTGGACCTCGGAGATGAAAGATGATGATGGCAATTCAATTTCCCGTGAGGGGGGAATTTACCTCTATTGGCAAGGCTCMSGAACGTTGGACACCAACGGCCCCAGTTAACGTGTCGTGCCTCCTAATGATTTTCATCAAATGGGAGGATGTGATTTTCGAGGGGATCTTGCTTATCCCTATAACCTCATAGAGGCGGGGCGTGATAGGAGGACCAATCCATACTATAGTTTTCCTCCCAACTACTACGGTGGTTGGGAACCACATGGTCCTCCTACCATCCTCCACTACGATTGGGACCCTAGCCGCACATACACCGATGTACCTCAAATTGCGGAAGGGTTTGATATAAATGGGTAGCCTTTCAATCCGCCACAACCTCAACCTCCCAACACTCAACATAGAKAAAATCAAGAATAGTGCGCATTTGTGTAACTTTGTCTTCCCTTCTGGTTGCTTTTTGAACTCCGAGACGAAGTTCCATTTTAGTTGGGGGGAGAGTTCCACAAATACGTCACTTTTGTTGCTTGGTTGTATATATTTTATTTATATTGTATATATTGTATATTTGTTTTGTATTATTTTGTATAGTTGTGTTTGGAGTTGGTTTTTGCTTAAKYYAGCCGTAGCTTGGTTGTGAGCCGGTTTTTGGGCTCTAGTGCTTATATTGGTTTGAAAGCGGCTCTGTAAGTTTCCTCTAACTCCACCTCTTTATTTATTGTAATTTATGTGGCTAGATTCTAGGAATTTTCTATTTACACTTGGAGATACTACCATTTGGGATTATGTACTTGCGACGTCATAAGGGTTGTCCCTACGYCGATTTGAATACATTTGTTTGCACGYCGGTTATTGGATTCCCCCTTGAGGTTTGTTTGTAGTGTCCTAAACTTCGGTCAAGTTGATTTAAAGTTGATAAGGGGATCATAAGGATTGTAGTGTAAATTGTATCTCCAAGGTTTTCCTCTTTTTCCTAGGATTTTTGCTATTTATTGTTGTGCTTGTATATATGTGTTGTGTGCTTTTTGAGTTTTTAGGTGCAAAGTTGGAAAAATCAGCAAAAATAAAATCGAAAAATATCAAAAAGGGCCAAAAAAGATTTCTTTTTCTTTTCCTTCATTTTCTTTTCTTTTAGTTTTTTCCTATTTTTCAGTTTTCAAGACAACTTGATAAATTATGTATTGGTTGTAGGAATTTGGATTTGGATGAAGATTTGAGTTTTAAGAAATCATTATCTTCTTAAACAAGATCTAACAAGGTCTAATTTTCATAAACCAGATTCCTTTCCAAAGATCCGATCATGAAAACTCCTTCCTCGATTTTTTTATCGTCACGCTTAAAAGCAAGATATGTGATTCTTTCTAGGTGTGGAGCTTTCTAGCCAGCCGGGAATAGCTTGGTGAATGATTGGAAGCCTTGCATGGTGATTTTTTGTGTTTATATTGAGACCTTGTAGTTGTGCGAATCTTCTTTAGAGCCAAGTATGCACATACAAGTCAAAATTTCCACAATTAATTGAGTGTTTGCACTAGAGTCCATCCTTGACTATTGTGTATTTACTTTCAAGATCTAGACCGAGCTACCTTGAGGATGGATAAAGAGGATTAATTTCAAGTTTTGGGTTAAATTTTTTGCCTTTTTCATTTACCTTTTTTATTTTCTTTTCCCTTAAGTATTTGGGAATAATTTTGGGTTCGTTTACCATTGGACACCCTTGAGCTTTCTATCTCTGTTTATCCACATTACGTACTTCTTAGCTAAATTTTCACATGTTTTGACCTTAGAAGACAGTGAAGTGTGGTTTTTTAGTTGGTATATAGGGAATGTGTTATAAAGCCTCAATGGTGGTTTGTAAATTGTGAAGTGAATGCAATAGTATTGCAAAGTGTATTCTCAAGTGCATTTCAAATAATTAAAAAAACGAATCAAAAAAATAAAATAATAAAAAAACTGATAAATAAAAATTCCAAAAAATATGCACTTTTGGAAAAATAATTCAAGTGTAGTGTTTTGTGTGGGAGAAAGCAAGGGTGCTATAACTTGCCTCCATGTGCGTGAGTTTGTGAATTGGGGAACTCACTCCCCAAAGTTTGGTTTTTGTGTTTGTAGACTTCATGTGTATAGGGATACACCACAAGCCAAATATTTTATCCTCACTCATCCATAGTTTAGCCCGGAAAGTCCTCACTCTTGAAATCTCTCTATGTTATTTTTTGAGTATGTGTTGTCACCAATCTTGGTCTACTTGAAGCAAGGAGGTTGCTTTGGAGAGAGGAATAAGAGTAGAATGACTTGATTTATTGCAAGCTTTGAAAGTTGCACACACATTTGTGACATCTATTTGAGTCTTGTTTGATTTCTAGTTGAAGGACATCTTTTTCTCCTTATTAGTCACCAAAAGGCACACTTTTGTTTTACTTTTCTTTCTTTTTCTTTTTCTTTTAGTTTTTCATTTATGTTCTTTGTGTTTTTGAAAACTGTGCCTTGACTTCTTCTTATTTATTGAGTTGTGGCCTTCTCTTTGGAACCCTCACGAGACCTTATCATCCTTCTTAGCATGTGAGGGTTAAAGGTCGGCTTGTCACTAGTTGCTAAAAGATGATCGTGATTCTACGAAAGTGAGTTAGTGTATAGTTTTCTTCTTTCTTTTTCTTTTGCTTTGCTTTACTTTGCGCGAAGACGTGCAAAGGTCCTAGTTGGGGGGAGTTTGATAAGTGCCAAAATGGTCACATTTAGGTACTTATTTCTTCTTTATGTTTGCCATATGTGTGTTTTCGATACCAATTTTCACTAACATTTTGGTTAGATTTCCACTTTGATTAGTTTTTTGCAAAAGCTTTATTGGGTTTTAGTAGTTTTTATAGGTTTTCTTAGTCTCTCTTTTCTATATTTGTACATCAATTGCAAGCTTTGTGAGTAATTTGCAAGTTGCTTAGATGTGCACATGTGTGTGGTTAAGGCCTTCCTACTTGTTGGTTTGTTTGTGGTTGCTTTGCTAAAGCCTTAAGGCACTTGAACGTTTGCTATAAAGTAGACTTCGAGAGCTTTCCAACGGTATATTAAAGCTGTAATCCAATCGCCAGCAGAAGTATAGCCGTTCGAAGTTGAGCAGTTCCGCTTAGAGTTTGCACGCGGGTCATAGCAGCGCGCCTGATGGTCACCCCTCATTCCAGAATACTTTTCGAGCTTACGCACTCCTCAGGGTCGTCCGCGCATCGTACGCGCGGTGGGGTTTTGCAGCGCGCATTGCCTGCCGTGGTGGCACGCGCCTGCACGCTCCTTAACTTTGCAGAGAGTTTTTTCGCGCGTTACGCGCTTTCCCAGGCTTGCATACGCACCCCGACAACACCCCCACGCGCTCTGCCGCGCTTGCAAACTTTTCCAGAAGCTTTTTGGAGCGTGCACGCATGTTTTGGGTGCACATGCCCGTCGCGGCTCCCTGCTCGTACGAGCGTCTGCACGGCCCCGCCACGTCCTACGTGGCGGCCACTGCTCGTTGACTTTGACCTTGCTGACTTGGACTTGGAAGAGTTTTGAAGCCCATGTTTTATTATATGTAATGGGAAACTTGTAATTATGAGAGCTTGTATTTGTGCTTTGTATATATAGTTTGAGGAGAGAGAAACTAAGGAAGTAGTTGTTTGAGTAGCATTTTAGAATAGAATTTTCAATTTTCTTTTTGTTCTTCAACTTATCTTTTCAATCTCTATTAGAGAGTAGTGAGAAAGCTTCAAGTTTTGCTTAATTTTGCCTAGAGTTTGAGGTAATCCATTTCTAGTCATCAATTTCAGTTTATTGTTGTTTGTCTTAGTTTATGTTCTTATTTTTGTAACTTTTGTAGGTATTGTTAATACTTTAGCTTTTGAGTTATTTGGTTGTTATATTGCTTCTACTCGTGTTTGTGTAGATTTTGTTTGTTGGTTTGCTGTTTTGGTGTAGTATTGAGTAGTTTCACTACTAACAAATTGGATTAGGCACCAGTTTTAAGAGACCGGTGGTAATGAAACCGGTCTTTTAGTTAAGAGACAGGATATTCATGAAAACCGGTCTCTAAGATGGATTATAGAGACCGGTTATTAATAACACATTCTTTGGTTCAACAAAAGAAACCGGTTTTAAGTAAACCGGTCTCTTTGATCTAGTGGACCCAAATTAATTCATTATCATCACTTGGACAGTTGTCAAACACTCATACTTCCGTATAAACAACAATAATGCATGCCCTCACTCCTCACACTAACTATCATCTCTATCTCTCCTCATTTTTTTTTCTGGTCACTCATCTGATATCATCTCATCACTTCTCTCTTCCCTCTTCTCTCTCCTCTCTCCTATCAATCCTTCAATTCAACCCACTCATATCACTCTTATAATTTTCACATCCTTTAATTTTCTTCTCGTTGCTGTTAATTCATCAATGCCGCGATATAATGTGTGTTGTTGATTTTAGTTTGTTCGATGTTCAATCTAATAGTTATGTTCGTTTTTCATCGGTAAACTTTAATTTATTGCATATTCTATTTCATTTTTAGGTTTTTGGTTTTCTATTTTTTAGAATTTGTGTTTTGTTTTGTTTTTTTTGCCTTTGGATTTTTTTTTTTTCATTTTGGATCTTGTGTTTTTTAGGTTTTCCAGTTGTAGAGAGTTATTCGAATTTTTTTCTGGTTTTCGATTTCAGGTTGTTTTTGAGGTTTTTTTTCGATTTTGATTTTTTGTATTTATTTCGAATTTGATTTTTTGATTTTTTTTTGTTTTCTCATTCGATTTCCTGATATTTTGGGTTTTCTGGATTAAGTTTTTTGGGGGGTTTTACGATTTCTATTTTTATAGATCTAGGGTTTTGTTGTTTTCATTTTTCTTTTTTTATTCGTTTTAGATTTTTTTTCGAATTATAGATTTCAGATTTTTTTGTTTTGATTTAAAGATTTTTTGATTTTTTTCGTTTTGTTTTATTGTTTATTTTTTACTTGAAGGAAGAAGAGGAGCAATGGTGGCGGTGTGGCGGTGGAGGTGCAGGCGGTGGCGGAGACGTGAAGAAGGGAATGCGTGATCCTCAATAATATGAGGTGCTAAATCTTCAGAATTGTTTTTTTTCGTTTTTTTTTGTCTGAAATTTAAATATATGTGCTAAATCTGAATTCTAAACTTTGTTGAATTGTTGGGTTTTTCTTCATATTTTGTTTTTGTTTTGTTCGTCTTTTTTCTATGTATATTTTTTCATTATGATTTTGTGTTTTCTTTATTTTTTGAGTTTCATTTATGATTTTTTTTTTTTCTAAACTAATTGATATTGTTGTCACTAGGGTAATCAATACAAATGGAGGACTTGGGGACTTTTTGGTGATGCATAGAAGACATACAACAAAATTGTTTAGTCATATAAGGCAAATATTGTATTTTTTAGCAAAATGGTCCATTTTGAATTAAAATTTTCATGTAAATTACATGTATGTATTTATTTATACAAGTATACAATATTTCTGATTTATAACAAGTATTTTTTAATAGCAATATGGTCCATTTAGTAGATTAGAGTTTGTTTGGACGGTGGCAAGTAGGATTGAGCTCTGCTGTGAAATAAAGTAGGTGGACCCTCCCACTTGCTTTACTTTTTTAATTAATAAAATAATCAAAGAGACCGGTTGTGCATCAAAACCGGTCTCTTTGATGTATATAATAAATCATAGTAAACCATATAAGAGACCGGTTACCTGATCCGGTCTCTTATCCTCTATATAAGAGACGTTATTCTAAGCACCGGTCTCTTACCTAAAGCCCTGCGAGCTAGAGACGGTTATTGTGCGGTCTCTTTGGCCTTTTTTAACCGGTCTCTAGGCTTTTTTGTAGTAGTGTTTCTTAATACCTTTTTGTTGATACAATTTCTAACTTTAATGGCTTCTTCTTTATGGTTTTCCTTTGTTATTCATGATTTTCTACTTCTAAGCATGTTGTGTGAGTATTTTAGCAACTCAGGAGGGCTAGAAGTCCCTTCTATAATCATTCCAATGTCAAGATGATATTAATAGTTTCTTCCAATAACCATATTTGCCTTGAATTGTGATTTCTCAAACCTTATTGCTTGGGATTTGGCACCCATTTTCTTTGGGATGAGAGGTGCCTAATTTAACCCTTTGAGACCATTACCAACCGAACACAGTCGGAAAAATTTAGCGACCGTTAACCGGTCGTTAAACCCTCCATTTTGGCGGCTTTGGGGCCTTGGATGCCCCTTTATTTTTACAATTTAGCGACAGATAATTCGGTCGCTAAACATTTTTTTTTTAAAAAAAACCTAGGTCTTTATTTTGTTTCGACACTCATGATACTTAAAAAAATCACTCGACCACTCGACTTCACGAAACCCCAAACCCCAAACCTCAATTCGAGCGAGCGAGCGGCGACGAGGAGCATTCCTTCTCTTTCTTTCTTCCTTTCTCCTTTCTTCTCTTTCTCCCTCCGCCGGATTCCGGTGACGCCACAGCCACGCCTCCTCGCATTATGCACTGCTCTAGGGTAAGTTTATGTTAGATTTTAATTTTAGTTTCATTTTACTGTATTTTAGGTTGAATTTTAACTGTCTTTCTGAGGTTTTTGGAAATTGCAGCTGTTGGTGTTGCTTGCTGCTGTACGGTTGCCACTGCCATTCTTAGGTTTGGCTTTTTTAAGGTATTCTTCTTCTCTGTCCTCTTCTCCCCATTTTAATAATTTTCAATTCAGTTTTTTGTTTTGGATTATTTTGCTGGTGTTTTATTTTGGATTTTATTTGTTTGTTTATGTGTTTTTTGAGTTGGGTTTTGTCGATTGGTGATTGAAGCTTATATGATCTTTGATAATTTTTTTGGTTTGATTGGGTATTTATATTGGGTAAGAGGTTTATGTTAATTGGAATTATTTTGATTAGCTCATCAAATATAGTGAAAACTCCTCGTAATAATACCAAAATAAGATACATTATTCGTGTCCTTCTCACACAAAAAGCGCCATTTAATTTAAATGACAATAATAGTCTTGAAACCTCGRAATATATAACTAACAMCTAGTAGATTAGGTACAAAGCAACYTCGTCTASTCGAGCAGCTGAGCAGCGGGACAAGGAGCAACTCCGTCAAGCGGAGAAGATAAAACAGCAGCATGCGTATATGGAGCAGATGAAGGCGCAGATGGACGCTTTCAAGAGGCAGTTCGGCGATCCGCCTCCTTTTCCTGGACGCTTCTCCGACGACTGRACAMACGGTTCTGGTGCTTCTGYAGCRTTCGTAGCGTAGTAGCAGTTGTTAGTAAGATTTGGATTTATTTTATTGTACTTTGTTATTTGTTACATTTTCAATCGAAAATTTTAGAAACTATATTGAGTTAATCATTCATGTATTACAACTTGTTTATATATAATATAAAACTTAATTTTTTGTATATTTATTATGTGTTTTGTTAATATTTATTTTCATATTACATTTACGGAAAAAAATGGTGAAAAAACGCATGTGCAAATAAAAAAAACCGGGATTAACATCTTAGCGACCGAATAATCGATCACTAATTAGCAAACACCTCCATTTATTTGGAGGGAAAACAAAATTAGCGACCGATTATTCGGTCGCTATTAGCGACRGATTTTCAAGTCGGTCACTATTAGCGACCGAATAATCGGTTGCTAAWATTTTTCCACGTCGAATTTCACTCCATTTTGTCAGTCGTGTTTCGGTCGGAAATTTGGTCGCTAATTGTTTAGCGACCGACATTCGGTRGCTAAAAAATTTTAGCGACGAAGGGAAAGGCGACCACGTTTAGCGYCCGAAAATCGGTCGCTAAACCCCATTAGCGACCGAAAATCCGTCGCTAAATGCGTTCGCCCGTGCGTCTTTTTCTTGTTGTGTCGGTCTAAAGAACGCATGGGCCACCTGTCAACGCGCTGCCACCGCCCTTGTGCATGACATGATCATAAAAACCAAATAACAAGAGGACCATGACGCTTTCCTAAGAAAATTCTTTGAAAGACTTCAAAGTTTCGAAATGAGGCTCAATCCACAAAAATGCGCATTTGCAGTGACCTCTGAAAAGCTCATAGGTTACGTCATAGAGGCATTGAAATCGATCCTTTGAAAATKAAAGAYATAATGTCAAGGAAATAGAATATACTTACCTTCCTCAAGAAGACAATCAATTTGCAGATGCTTTGGCTCYTTTATCTTCCATGATTCGAATGCCAAGTTTGTTAACAAACATTCCCCTGGGTATTATAGGGCAACAACAAGCTCCCATACATGTGAACGCACTTGATTATGAGGAGCAAAGTCCTTCAACGAGGGAATATTACAAGCCTTGGTATTCACACATTTTGAAGTTTTTGAAAAATAATGGATATCCTCTCTATGCATCCAAAAAAGGCTCAAAAATCCCTAAGACGTTTGGCATCATAAGATGACTTACAACTAGGAGAACTACACAAGAAAGGTCATCATGGTCGCCTTTTACTCTGCATCACACAAGAAAACGCCAAAGAAATCAAGTTGAATGTCCATAATGGAGTTTTTGTACGCCTATGAGTGGTAAGATATTGGCACGAAAGATCATCACCCTTGGTTATTACTAGATACCCATGGAAAGAGATTGCCATGGATTTGTTAAAAGATGTGATACATGTCTAGAAAAGTGCCAACTTATTCCAACATGTGCCTCCTTCTCTTCTCTACACATTTACCTCTTCATGGCCATTTTCAACTTGGGGAATTGATATTATAGGGAATATCATGCCTGCAGGTCAAGGTGGACATGAATTACTTCTGGTAGCCATCGATTACTTCTCAAAATAGGTGGAGGCGGCAACGTATGCAACACTTCAAGCTAAACATGTGGCAATATTCATTGAGACAAATATCCACACTGTGCTTTGGGGTGTAATGAAATCATTAAAATTTTTCATGATGTGGTCTATGGTTAAGAAGCAGTTCAACCAAGTGAATTGGAGATTCCGTTCTTGCATAGTGGTGGAAAGCAAAGTTCCGAATTTTGATTGGATCGTGCTAATTGATGAGTTGATATTATTGTACGAAAAATCCTCTATGCATGTGTATCAACAGCAAATCAAAGGCATTTCAATAAAGGCGTTAACACGAACATTAAGGAAGGAGAATGGGTCTTTAAGCTTGCGCAAAGCAGTCCAAGACTTTGTGGAAAATTTCGTCAAATTATGCTGGGCCTACATCATCAACAAAATTCTGTTTAGGAGATGAATCTCATTAGATCAACTCAGAAGTATTAGACATCGGTACGATCATATGGGAAAAGCATAGAACAATAAGTTAAATCTGTTGTTCAATGCAGGTATGATAGTAAGAGTGTCCATTGATTCATATAAGATACGTAGGCAACTTTTTGAAGTGCAGCCCTTTGATAATATTGTCCTTTTTTCCATTTACTCATAAATGTTGCATCTATTAATGATAATAAAAGTTGGAATTTTTACAAAATTGTAAATGTTCATAAATTATATAATATTTATACAGTTAATAAAATTCACTCATGTTATAATTTACAATAAGTAACATGGCGGGAATTTAAAACTCATAAATTTATTAAATTATAACTAAAAACGAATTAAAGTACTCAATCCTTCTTCTCCGTCTCCATTTCTTTCACAGTCTCTCATTCTCCTTTTCTTTGTCCGACTACTCGTACTAGCCCTTTTTCCTCGCGTCAGTCATCTTCCATATCTTTTAAGCATAAGTTTTCTCGAACAAGTACCTTAGGTTTTCTTTGGAGCTTCCGCATTAATTGGGCTCAATTGACTCAACAAACAGATGTTGTTTCGTGGTCTAGTCTTTCTTTGACTGAATTATCATTGGTTTATATTGACGTTTAGGGATAGGCTCAGCAAAGGTTGTTTTCTATTCAAGCCCTTCCTCTCACGAGCTTCTATAATTTAACGCACATGTCATGTTGGTCGATGTGTTAAATTTCTTGTAGAAACGAGAGGTCATTGTGTCATTTCATCTTTGTCTAGAGTTCATGTCTAGGATGACAAAAATAGTTCGATCGGCAGGCAACTAGTGTCAGGATCAGGATTAATTTTGCTTCCTACCATATTATTGTCAGCCGTTGTAGGGAAGTAGAAAGTCAATGTTACAGTCCACTAATTCTTAAGCGTTCTTCCGTTGTCAGAAGTCATATTCTTTGGATACGTCAACATGGAATGACCAACGAATCAAAAAATTCTTTTTTCGAAAAGTATTGAGCATCCTTGTCGGAGCGACGCGTGTACAATCTCTTGCGAGTGTGTAGCTCTTGGTAACATAACAAAACCATGTGATTTAGGAGGTGAATAAAGTAAACGTTCCATCACATATCTGAATAATAAATAAAAGTG
Organism: Bassia scoparia; assembly: GCA_008642245.1. Taxonomy (NCBI): domain Eukaryota; kingdom Viridiplantae; phylum Streptophyta; class Magnoliopsida; order Caryophyllales; family Amaranthaceae; genus Bassia; species Bassia scoparia. The sequence goes on along the minus strand of SNQN01002166.1, from coordinate 47,617 downwards.
TCTTAAGATTATGCGATGAACGGAAATTATTACTTAATTAACAATTAAGAATGTGAATTTACCTACATATGTAAGGGCAACAAGTCATTGGACCGCTTGGAACCTTTCTTGAGATTATAAAGTAAGCAACGGTGTCCAACGCCGAACTTTACATTGTTCAAAATAGCAATCATGGGTGAAAACAAGAATTTTTGACTTATGAGGAAAAAGGTAGTAAAAAACAGCAAAAGATGAGGGCTCACTCTATGAGCCGCACTATCCTAAATGGTTCAAAATGGTCGACAAGTCTCAATAAATCAACTTGATGTCCATGCATAATTTCAGAAATTTATGACTTTTGATTCCAAAAAGTTCTCAAAGAATTGATAGAAAATTAATACAAGTTAGGGGAAAACGGAGGAAGATCATTAGGCTCAATATCGCACTAATTTCTTTAGTCAAAGGTAATTTTCGTTATTATCAAAGCGAAAAGTCAGTGTGTTTGCGGGTCGTTTTCGCGGATTCTAATACTTATTGTGGCATTAAGAAAGCCATATATTGTTTGGCATCCATTATTATGCTCAATTAATACCCCTTTGTCCAAACTTCAACTCAGATTAAAATGAAACTTGTCAAGGCAATGGGTGGCGAAAGCTCGTTGGTAAGCTAGTCTTGGTGAATTCATCTATTCAAAGAGGACTGATGTCGCGAAAGATCACGAATTCCATAGATGCAAAGAGCGAATATACCTTATGACAAGCTAAGCTTAGCGAATCGTGCGTATTGTGAGTGATCTTAGTTGGTCTTGGGAGGTAGATTTGAGAGTAAGATGGATATATGACCAAGAAACGGAGACCTATTATAAGGTTTTAAAGGATTAGGTTCAAGTAAGTCCGGTAGAAGTCAAGTAGGTATGTTTAGGTTGTATATTGCAGTACAATAGAGATTAATGGCCAAAAGAATATGGATACGATTTAGAGTGCCACAATCATATAGGAAATAATTGACTGTATTAACGGAAGTGTATCGCTAGTGGAGAGTCATACTTGGTTCAACGCTATATAACATAAATACTACTCTCATTCAAGCACGCATATTGGTATATATTAACGAGGGATATTTAATCGATGTTTGGAGTGATAAAGTTAGTTAGGGTCGAAGTGATGTTTGTATATTACGTGGTTGATCTTACTCGCTTGACTTGTTTCATGATGGAGTTTTTTGACAGTATTATAGGTCTCTCCGATTTTTCCTTGCTACCGTGTAAGCTGTATACACTCTACGTGGACGCTGTATTGTGATTGTCTAATTCCATTTTTTTCGTATGAACATTTCAAGGGCTGAAATATGTCAGTTGATCATAAAGTCATAGAAGCAATGTATGTTCGATATATCTATATGATGCACTACGCGCAATACTATAATAAGAGTCTACATCAATTTGCGGACACGCTGTAGTGATCCAGTGTAATGATACGCACATTATAGGCTCGAAAGGGAATTCGAGTGTTCTAGAGGCTCTAGACGCAGAGAGATAGAGAAAGTCTGTTTTATGTCTTATTTATTTGTCTCACGTTGGAGTAGTAGTCGATTGTACATCTTAGACAATAACAAAAGTCGTCAGAGTTTTTTCATCATAGTCACTAGATGGATACATGTTGAGAAATCTTCATAATGTGTCTTTTGACCCGCATCATAGCAATATTCGTAATAATACACATTATGCTATATAGTCAAAAATGCACAAAAGTGTAAATGGCGGTGTTAGGATGAAGGTAAAAAAGCAGACGAGTCCTAAGTAGCGTGATCTTTTAGTCCTTAAGCAATCACTTCTACAACGACATAGTATCCGAAGCGGGGGTCGAATAGATATGTATGGTGTAGACCTGTGGGATATGCTACCTGCGCATGTAGGAAATATTTGGAGGGGTAAATGGGCTATCACAAAGAGAGTTTAATATATTATTAACTTAGATAGTGTGCATACTAGACTCTTGATCCGGCTAATAACTCACTTCATTGATAAGTCATGTCGGGCTCGATAACAAAATAGTCTTGAAAATCAGTGAAACGACAGCGCTTGAGGCTTCAGTCTATTGATTTGTACTCAGTCTGGCGTACTCATGAGGCTCTATGGCATATGTACATGGATATGGATGGCTGATGATCGATATGAAGAATGGGATACATTGAACTGTTGGGAGGAGGCTTTGACAGAGCCATCATTAAGGCAATCACTGAGTTTCATGTTAATGAGATGTTATGTTAAACAGCAGACATAGTCGACTGAACATCAGCAGCAAGCAAGAGATTGTGATATACTGCGTCGGCTGTTCGACCTCGACAAGGGATGGGCTCAATACCTATACTCAATACACGAAAAAGAGGAGGGTTGTGGGGGGTTGATGTCGTATATGGGTTTGAGTGTAATGTGTGACTGTGATGCCAACACGAATTTTTAGCGGAAATGAAAGTCATTGACTAATCGAAGAAGGGACTTAAAAGAATATTTTTTATGCTGAGACATCAGGAAACTCTTAAGGACATAACGGAAGCTATGTCTACTTCCAGGAACTAACATCAATAGGCTTGGATGCACGAGATAGAGATATATGTTTGTATATGTAGATAGTTATCAAATATAGGATGACATCTGACACCTGCAGACATGCAATCTAGATAGTAGCGCCTCGGCTCTTGCAATACTTGACACCTATGGGAAACTTCTTTTGAACGCTCTTCGTTTTGTCGCTGAAGGTACTCAGATCTAAATTTCGAGTTTAGGAACGCCCTCATTGAAGATACTACTAGGATTCTCCCTTGTAACTGCCCTATTCTCGTGACTGAAGAAATTTAAACACATTCGACAACATGACAGCCACCTTTGTGGCTTCATATATACGACTGAAGAGGCACTGTTATGCGGGAAACGTTAATAGATAATACCTAATGGTTGGCAACAATATGAAAGTAAATGCTCTGATTGAATTCGATTATGTGTGGGTCCGAAGTGTGTGTTTAATTCGAATTACTAATAATTAAGTATTTGTACATAGAGAGGTCCTATCCCTAAGAGAGTCTAAGGTATAAACCGTATGTAACAGATAAGTTCAGTCAAAGAAGACTGGAGCAGGCACAATAGAAGTCTGTTATTAGCTAGCAAGTCAATTGAGCCAATTATTAATGCGCCTGGATGAGCGACGATAGATAGATTGAGATAAGTGAGGATAATTTAGTAGCAACGGATTCGAAATAACAGCACGAGACTCTATCTACGTCGTTCTTATTGTAAGTCGTGTAGATTAATTGTCCTTTGAAGAAAAATTGTATTAAGTTAGTTTGGAATAAGATACGAGAAGAGTAACGCGGGTTCACAATTTGCGAACTAGAGACTTTATATGTATTTTCAAGGACTACACTCGAAGAAACACATAAGTGTAGGAGTATTTTATAGAACGATAAAAAAGGTTAAATATTAAGCAGAAGAAAGATCGCAGGATATAAGGTTTTTAAAAAATATTGTTGTAATAGGAAATAGGGAGTAAATCTACTAATGATGTAGTAAATGGAAAGGATTATTGTCTAAATCTTATATTATATAATTAGTCTATAGGCTTTGATTATAATAGATCGTGTCTTATTAAGATTAAATTAAAGTGATTAAATAATATCTTTAAATAATTAAAATTAGAACATAGGTTATATGTTATTTTCCAATTTATAGTCCTTTGAACATATTACTCTTCCAATGGTCTTATATTTACTTGCTGATATGCAAGTAATAATAAATTACTAGAAACGACTAATAAGTCTATTGTATTACAATGTGTTATGAGTGATAATTTGTTATTTACAAATGGAACTTCATATCTTACCTTGAATCTTTGTTCGAGTCATCTTTTTCCAAGTGAGGGAACTTCAATTCTTATCCATTGTTATCTTTGGATCATATCTTATTACTTGTAGTCATACTTTCTAAAGCTTTAATAATCTAACATGGCAAGTACTTTCGCTTTTAGCCTCAGCGATTGTCCTCTCAGATCGCAGTTAAAATTGGGCGCTTGTAAATTTTGGAGGTCTTATAATGAGGAGCAACATATAACTACTATCATTGTTAGAGACGAGATAAATTGCATAGGCACTTAAGATTGCTTGATGTTGTGTGTGTTGAAGATATGTTTCATTATCTCAAAGAATTAGTGTTTCTGAAGGCATATATTCTCTCTTATTTATGAATTGCCATATGCATAGGCAAGACAAACTTAGCGCTGAATACAAGAATTATTTCTAATCTCAGTTGTGTTAGTGCATGATTGTATTTTTTCAATTTATGTTGCAGGATATTTAGATGAAAGAGTAAATCAAAATGTTCTAAGAAGTTGTTGATAGGTTGATTTTACCGCTTAATGATGCTAATAATTGGGGGCATATAATTGGCAACGTGAAAGAAGAAACTTAATAGTTATGTGTCTTGTTGGAATTTTGATACATAAGATACTGTACATATGAAGAGGATTATTTGCTGGAACGCGAATATTGTTCTAGGTACGTAAGGAATTGATTGGTGGGGGGGGAACTTTGTTATAGAAGGGATCTTAAAGAACCACTTGGATCAGTGTCTTTCGACTGCTCTTAATTGGTGATTTTCAGATGGTCTCTTTTCAGACGCATGCTTTGAAACTGTTCGGTCAATTGTGATAATCCTTTTACCTCTGCGGATATTTGTGAGTGAACGCTTCTTATAGACTATTGACGAAGACAGAGGATTTCTTTGTCAGTGGATGGAAGATACTGTTCTGCGAGAAAGACTTTCACTATCGAGGTGAGAAGACGAGAGAGGAAGTTCATCACGCTTGTTGTTAAAATTTATAGGATGGTAGTGCCTGTTGAATCGTTTTTAGTGTCTGAGCAGATATGGCGAATATGCAAGGACATCAAACGCGCGGGACAATTCTTGTTCCCATAATGAACTACCATTGAGGTTTAGAAACGCTTCTTCTCTTGCTTGTTACCTTGGAGGATAGAGAACGATATTGTTCATGAAATTTTGTAATTAATCAATTCGCGCATGAAGGCAGTTCTCTCATAGTTAGTATGCGTACTCTCTAGTCGAGATCTAATTACATTATCTTAGGATTTGGCCTAAGTGTATACACTCTTCTAACACCTTGTCTAGATGTATTCACTGATCTTCCTCAAAGTACTACGACTACTTGCTATGCAGGCTAGGCGTTCTCTGTGGCATTACGCTGTACCAGTAGAAGCGATTGGCACAGAAAATTTTTTATATGCTCATGCAGGTGTTCCTCGTATCCAGGAGTTATATTTGGCTTCCGTTCTCTGGTTCATCAATGCTTTTCACAGGCATATTATTCCCATAGGTTCTCATCATTTTGGACGGCTGTTCTGCATGCGCTAATCCTACTTTCATACACCCCTGATATCACTCCTCATCTATTAAAAATCTACCAAGTCTTAGAGCAGAAGTGTCGTAAGGATTGGATAAAGTGCGGTTGTTGTCAGAATAGATGAGGGGACATGTTTGTCAAGTGGTTAATGTTAAATGTATCTCGCAGAAAGTGAGGTCAGAGCAAAGAGTAGCCAGACATCATTCATGTTCGCTTTTTGTATAATAGTCAATGGTCAAGGTGTTGGATCATTAGGGATGGAGGTTTGATTTTTCATCTTTGTTTTAATGACTATTTACAATAGACAAGGCATTGAAGTATGCATTCTGTTCTCTATCTACATATATTGCTGATATGGAATGATAGACTTTAGAAACAAGATATAAAAATGCGTATACTCTTCTCTAGATAGGAGATAGGGCTAGGAATATTATTTGTGATAAACCCCAAAGGGGTTTTTGAGATTTGGGTGAGCATGACAATCACATTAATATGTAAGCATTACAATTCTTCTAGATATGCCACAACTCAATTATGTCATTGCACTTATTAAGGCTACAAATAATACACCTTCTCATGATTTATTGTGTACTCGTCTCATAATACCTTTAACAACATCTTATGCATATTAATACTTCATTTTGGTAGCCCTGCAACTCTCTGTTTATGTCATATGTATGCAAGGCAGAGGTATAAACTAAATTATCACAGGCTTTGATTAATGAAGTATAGAAACTACAGCATTTGTGTAGACTCTCCTAGCTCGCACTCTCACGTCTCATAATTTACTTTGAAAAGTCGTCACCAAATATATATACTGTTCCATATGAGTGAAGTATTTTGAAATCATACATTTTTAATAGCAAAGTCCGCTGATAATTTATATTAGGGCTTCATGTAGAATATTCACTAGAGATGAGATCGAATGGAGTTGATGTGCAATTCATCTTTACATTCTATCGCACAAACAAATTTCTAATCTATGGTTTGATGTGAATGGCACCAAGCAGTCTTGTCCCCTCACTGATTTTCTGCCGGCATGAACGTAGGATCTAATTCTATGCTCGCGCACATTGATGAAATCTATCGTGGGTTTCATCAATTTGCTATGTGGAGCATATTGTCCTGTTGCTCAACTATAATGCATCTCGCTAGGTGCCGAATTGTTCTTGTTCTGACTCAAACTTGGTCATTTTCGAGATCTCCCTACTGGACAGACCTACAACGCAGCCACAGACATACATGCATATTGATTTGTGCTCTTTCTTGGAGGCACGGGATCTAAGTTCAGTCAACTATCATGAGATGGTTGTCTTTATTTTTGGGTTTTGGTGACAAGATATATCTCACTGTTTTATTTTTTTTGCGAGAAAGGATCGTTCAGATGCTTTAGCTATGGTTATGATCTTGGTAAGTGTTTAAGAAGGTGAAATATGTAGTGCTCTCTTAGTAGGGAAGTGGTGAGAGGTTAGAGGTAAGTTTATGAAAAAATTGCGCATATGATTGTGGAGTAATTTATTAGGAGCATCGTGAAGTGAAAGGTTTGCAGTGAAGACGAAATGGATTCGTAGGTGAAGAGAGAGAGAGTGAATTTGGGACGGTCAAAAAGTGTTTGAGGAGCATTTTATTATGTCAACAGTAGATGTTTTAATAGAGTATCAATTGATTTGACAATAGTATTACAGGAGATACTTATATATGCATTGAACGAGTATCTTTGCATTCGGTTGAGTGATTTAGAGGGCAATATGAGTTTTTAATATGATCATAATGACTCGACTACAAAGTGGCCAGGCTAGTACTAAAGCCAGTATTCTGTGTCGGACCTTTGTGCAGAGGACATATGGTGACCGCACTTAAGATAGCAGCGAAAATTTTTAATGACCTATGTGCGTCGACAACAATTATGTAGACATAAGGGGTGCAGACGCAAATTAGCTAGTTAAGACGCGTGGAACGGAAAAGACTATATGTATGTATGTCGATTCGTGATCGACTTTAATGTAGGTGCGATTGCACAATAGATTTTATTTGTGCGTCGAGGTGTTTTAGAGAGGAGTTGTTGTGCGATGCGGAAATAGACATAGATAATTTCATTTTACTGCTCTGAATTAGTTATTGCGTCCACATCAACTCGTGGTCGGCTTTCCCTTCGTCGCTAAAATTTTTTAGCAGGAAGTGTCGGTCGCTAAACAATTAGCGCCAAATTTCCGACCGAAACCCGACTGACAAAATGGAGTGAAATTCGACGTGGAAAATTTTAGCAACGCGATTATTCGGCTCGCTAATAGTGACGACTTGAAAATGGTCGCTAATAGCGACCGAATAATCGGTCGCTAATTTTGTTTTCCCTCCAAATAATGGAGGTGTTTGCTAATTAGTGATCGATTATTCGGTCGCTAAGATGTTAATCCCGTTTTTTTTTTATTGCACATGCGTTTTTTCACATTTTTTTCCGTAAATGTAATATGAAAATAAATATTAACAAAACACATAATAAATATACAAAAATTAAGTTTTATATTAATATAAACAAGTTGTAATACATGAATGATTAACTCAATATAGTTTCTAAAATTTCGATTGAAAATGTAACAAATAAAGTACAATAAAATAAATCAAATTTACTAACAACTGCTACTACGCTAAAGGCTTCAGAAGCACAGAACCGTATGTGCAGTCGTCGGAGAAGCGTCCAGGAAAAGGAGGCGGATCGCCGAACTGCTCTTGAAGCGTCCATCTGCGCCTTCATCTGCTCCATATACGCATGCTGCGTTTTATCTTCTCCGTTGACGGAGTTGCTCCTTGTCCCGCTGCTCAGTGCTGAGTAGACGACGTTGCTTTGTACCTAATCTACTAGCTGTTAGTTATATATTGGAGGTTTCAAGACTATTATTGTCATTTAAATTAAATGGCTTTTGTGTGAGAAGGACACGAATAATGTATCTATTTTGGTATTATTACGAGGAGTTTTACTATATTTGATGAGCTAATCAAATAATTCCAATTAACATAAACTCCCATATATACAATCAAACCAAAAAATTATCAAGAGATCATATAGCCTTCAATCACCAATTCGACAAAACCAACTCAAAAAACACATAAAAAAACAAATAAATCCAAAATAAAACAGCAAAATAATCCAACAAAAAAACTGGAAAATTTGGAACAAAATATAAAATGGGGAAGAAGAGGACAGAGAAGAAGAATTACCTAAAAAGCCAAACTAAGAATGGCAGTGGCAACCGTACAGCAGCAAGCAACACCAACAGCTGCAATTTCCAAAACCCTCAGAAAGACAGTTAAATTCAAACCTAAATAACAGTAAAAATGAAACTAAAATTAAAATCTAAATAAACTTACCCTAGAGCAGTGGCATAATGGCGAGGAGGCGGTGGCTGTGGCGTCACCGGAATCCGGCGAGGGAGAAAGAGGAAGAAAGGAGAAAGGAAGAAAGAAAGAGAGGAATGCTCCTCGTCGCCGCTGCGCGTCGAATTGAGGTTTGGGGTTTGGGGTTTCGGAA
>SNQN01002166.1:27364-38679 GCA_008642245.1 Bassia scoparia | reverse complement strand
CAACAAGTTGTGTTAACATGAGAAAAAAAATGGTATCATGTCGAACCGTGGATGGTAGTTCTTGAATTTATGTTGATTCGGTGGTTTTCGATAGGGGATTATCTTTTCTAAGAAGCTACGAGCCTCACTAGTCCAAAGWGCTCAAGTACTAACTCTGTTTTTTTATCCAATGCAACAAATAGGAATTCATGGATTCCTAATMAAAATTTAGTTGTGAGTGTAAAGTGYATAGCTAAATTAAGTCTTTATATCAAGAATTTGAACTTCTTAGGAGGATTTGGGTTCTCGYCAAATCTTGTTTCTACCTCTATTAGGACTCTATGCTGCTATTGTATACCTATATATAATGAATAATAACATACATGCTCTAATTTAAACCTTTTACCAATTCTTATCAATCTTGTACTATGTATTTTTGAATTTTTATTTTTATTTTTAACTTCTAGAGCCTTGAGTATCTAAGATGTTTGCTTAGGTGTTGGGAATTAAGATTTTCCTAGCTAGTGGGCATGTAACTGTCTAAACTATCAAAGCGATGGAGTATCTTCTCTGTTTAATTTCATCAAGGAGAAAGTGAGATAATGCAACAGGCATGTTTTTGTCGAGGTAATGGATTGAACAAGGTGTCAAGCACATTCATTGTCAAAGTTTGATGTTACAAAAATTTTACGGTGTATCTTTAATTTTATTTTGTTRTGTGTAATTTATAAAATATGGTCGAACGTTTGTTCAGCTCTTTTATTGCTYGTCATGTACATTAGCATAATGTTTTGGCTTGTGAAAATTATCGTGAAGTGTGAACAAAGTAATGTTGCCGTAATTGCCATTTAACCTGCTAAAACTATCTTATTAACTGCAATGTTTGATTCATTGATGATGTAATGAATTTTACTCTAATCAAGCTTAGCTATAATATAATTTTATACTATCATGGGGTTTTTATGAAGAATAAAAACAAATGTTTTTAGTGAACTTTTTTGAGGCAAATTAAAAATCACTTAGTATTGCTGTAAATTTAATGTCAAGTGTGTGATTCATAGTTTTATATATGATTAGGAGAAGACTTCGTAGAGGTCGGATTTCTAAGTGTTAAAAGTGGCTTGTCGCTCATGTTTAATTCAAGGTATACTAACTTGCGGGAATCTTGATCTTAAAGTTTGTTTGAGATGTTTGATAACTTAGAAGCTTAGTAGGAAACGGTCCCATCGACGAGTATTTGACTGACTCAATGACGGTTCTTCAAGGACTTGCGCTTGGTGTGTTGAGTAAAGCGTCGAGCGAGCGTTGTAAACGTAGCTTCCTTCTCTTCTTTTCCATGTCCAAAAAGTGACCGCTGGGGGTGGGGAGCGGGGGTTCGATGGGCGGAGTCCCTGGTCGATAGGCACACTCGTCAAGTAACATTGACGATAAGTCGTAGGGGGCAGGGAGTGGTTGTTGCCAGAAGAGTATCCAAAGCCCACGAAGGGGGAAGGGGGAGTGCCTGGGTGAGTGTGTGTGTGAGTAGCGGTGGATTGGCATACATCGCAGGAGATTCTTCAATCGACAGGCAGTTGAGACCCCCAAAGTTCCTCATCTTAATTGTGCATGTTGGACTTGCAATGTGGACTTCCCTATTGCTTGATTTTTTCATGGGAGCATCGATAGTTACTGGAGCCGCGCATGAGTAAGAATTTGACTTTTTAATGGGTAGTAGATGAGGCGACGTATTGGCGCTAGTTTATGCAGCCAAGGCGGCCAAGCAGTAGATGAATGAAGTTTTAGCGTCTTACAGTGGAACTTTCACCCTTTTGTTGCGATTGGGTCCAGCAGCAATCGTTAGCCATGATGAATCCGAGAGCTGTGTCTCCTTGATTTCGTAAAGCACGAATGGTTTGAGTATTAGCTGAAGTCATCTATTGCGATTCAAGCTTTTGAGCAGTCCATAAAGGGAAACATTGATGGCGAGAATCCATTTGTCTACGCAAAGTCATTGGATAATTGACTGCCTACACACCAGCAGTGAGGTGAAGGGCCTTATTTATGATGGGCCCCTCAGGAGCGTCAATCACGGAGAATACTGTAAGGTGAAGGCAAGCGTGGTTGGTTATGAAAATTACCAACCCTTCTAGGGTTGTCTCGCTCGTAGACATTGGAATCTCAGTGAGGGCTTAGAGGAGAGCCTCACGGTGACTCTTTGAGGTGGACACAATTACCAAATGTTCCATCGGCTTTGGTCTCTTAAGTTGCTTGATGATTGGATTCGTCTTCTTGCGGGGTGGGGATGATTGGAGTATAGTAGTATCATGCTGGCGAGTGGCGTTAGGAACACGCCACTCCTGTGATACATGCACATCATCTGGTGCCTTCGAGGATATCTAGGTCTGAAATTCTTCTTCAAGATCTTTCTCCAGTCATGGCTTGATAGGTCGCGACGCCTTCGTATAGTGTCGTCATCATACTGTCCCCATAAGCCATTAACAGAAGTGTCATTGAAGAGTAGTGACATTGACAGCTTGACCCAGCTAGACAGATTGAGGATAGTAGAGTCAAAAGTGTTTTCTTCATCACAGAAATCATGAGAGTAGTAAGGGGGGTTTAGATTGATGTTTGGCTTTTTTGCACCGTGGCGGAAGTGGGAGCCTCCATCTTCTACCATGGTTTTGGATCGGCATTCACCTTTAGCGTTATAACAGTCTTCAGTTGTGTGACCTCTGCCTTGATGGTAAATTTGCAATAGGTGTTTGGATTCATTTACTCTTCTTATCCTCTGGAGGATCTGGAGTGGGTCGCAATAGGTGTAATCTTCCTTTGCTTTTGAAGTTCTGCTCAAAGTGCTTGAGTGTAAGTCATGCCCAACGGGGAAATATTCGCGCCTAAGGACGGTAGAAACACTTGGATTCCTGTGGGAAACCAGAGGTAGCTTGCAGTGGCACAAACATTGTTTGTGAAGAACCAGAATTTGTCCTTCTTGTGTTTTTCCTATCTTGGGTTTGTTATTGTTAGAGCTGTTTTCTTTCAATAAGTCATCCTCAAATGGCAATACCAATGTGTTAGACCTTATGAAAGTTCTAGGCAGAATAACGCGGAGAATGATTTTTGTATCTTGGGTTGTAAGTTTGATATGAAAAACTTTCAAACCATTTCAGCTTCAGGGGAGTATGAACCAATTGTGCAGCAGCTTCTTTCCCATCTAGAGAGGAATGCAGTAAATCCTCTTTTCAGCCTTGTTTTCAGAATTTCAAGTTGCGAGAAGAAGGTTTGAAGTTTGAATGTTTCCCTTTCTAACTGAAGCCATAAGAGCAAAGGCAAATCTTCAACAGTTTCAGTCTCCTTCTCATACAAGGCACGGAAAAACCATTTCTGACAACCAGGTGCAAGTGGAGAGTGGAAAGACCTCAGGTAGAAGGCAAAATCGACCCGCTTGGAGAGACAGGGTGGCCTTAAAAGCCTTGAGATTGGAAGCGAGGATCGTCAGTGAGGCTTGAATTGAGGGAGATCATTTGTTTGAGAACTTGTCGGGGAGCTTGGCAGCGGGGAGATCTCATTCTCAGTGTTTTCCATAGTTAAGTCGCCCCATCCATGTGTCTTTATTCATTTTTCTCCTGTTCTTAGCCATGGCGGTGGAGGGAAGAGTTAGCTGGCGAGGTTTTCCTCACCACTTGGCTAAGTTTGCACAGTGTCAGCGAGCTTCTTCATCTTCCTGAACGTGTTCGTCACCCATGGTGAATGATTGAGATAATCTAGACTTCGGTGGCTTTTGAAAAGGTTGCCCTTTGGCGGAGATGGGCCTGGTGGAGTAAGCTGATTTGTTCTCGAACTAGTTTTGATTAGCCTATGCGAGTCCAAACGGGGGGCTCAATGTTTGATTTCTGCAGTACAAGACTGCAGATTAATTGGGTGTTTCACTTTGAACTCAAGACTGCATGCATGTCTAACATGACCGTCTTTCCTAATGCAATGGAACCTAATGCAAACCTACATGAATGCATGGTCATCATTTTCCGCCCTTTATTTATTATTATTATAATTATTATTATTATTATTATTATTATTATTATTATTTTTTATTTTTTTATTTTATTTATTTTATTTTATTTTATTTTATTTTGGGAAAAAGAATGAACCTTTTAAAAAGTGAATGGTACAATACATGCAATATATGTTGAATTTCTAATGTCTAACTAAAGAGCAGTCCATGATCTATAACTGCTCATGTGATTCGTTAGTCCAATACAATAAAGGCTAAAGAGTCCTAAGTCCATTGCAACGTTCAAAGCAACCACGCCATGAATTTGATGAGTTCAACCACCTAGGGTCCAGTTCTGGAGCACTAATGGTCGGACTGGGTTAAGTAAAAAGAGGTACATGCCTAAAAGTAAGAGCTTGGTCCAGTTTTCACCACTAAGCAATTAGCGATGTATGGGCCAGATACCTCTTTATTGCACAACGCATCCAGTAAACACGTGCACATAGGCATGGGCGGGATAGGAACTTGCCTAGCATGGCGATAATTACCACATGCAACCAAGCGCTAGTATCCGCCCTTTGGTAAGTCTCAAGCATAGAACATGCCCATATTGAGACCAAGGAGCCTAAGGCGTGGCCTTATGCGAAGGGTCAATGCAAAATGCAAAAAATCCAATAAACGTGATGAATGGAATTACGAGACTTTCAATCGTCCAATTCACCTAAGGGTGATTATCCCAGTTGAAGTCGCAATTGTAGAGTGGCCAACCGCAGGGGGCTTGCTTGGCGCCTACCTCGTTGTGTGTGTCGTGGCTTTGAGCACGGAACCGCACATTGAGTGCATGGGAATGGTTGTCGAGTAAGGGGAAGTCGCCACCGTGCCTATACAGGTTATTCCACGGACCCGAAACGTTGAGGTGCCAAAAATAATGGCCCCCGTCCAATCCAGTAACCAGTCGTGGGTTTCGGGGACAGATGGTACGGATTGACATCAGTAACCAATCCGCACGCTGTAGCGGCCTCTACTTCGGTCTCATTGTAATTTCCATTTAAGCATGAATTTATTTGATGCATCACATCTTAGCAATTTTGAAATCTTATTAGCGCACTAACCCTAAAGATTACTAGGTGGGTTCTATTATACACAAACAAAGACTTCTACAATGGACAAGGCGATGCTTCGTGGGTTAGTCAACTTATGTAACAAGGTGCCTAGAAAACCGGTCGTCGCCGTGGATTATGCTGACTTTTGCTGTGATACGCATAAATTTCCGGTGCCTTGTTTAGACAATAAAAGGTGGTTGAATATAATATATAACAATGATGGATACATACACCAATTGAGAAATACATAAATATGGAATAACTATATATAATAAATATGTAAGCGCCATCACCACCTTGTCAACTTGCAATTAAATTATTGTTAGTTTAAATCGAAATAAAACGATTCGTATAAAGATGACTATAACAAACACAAAGAGAATGTTAGTAATGACTAGCAACAATAAGAAATAAACAATGGAAATAAAGGAACAATAAAATTTACGAAAGTGATACATTACCTATGGTATTTACATAATCAATTAAAAAGTGGAGTTTCTTAACATTGTGTTGATTTAATTTGGACTCGTAATATAATTAATCAAGTTAAATGATAACGAAAGAGACGTTGTGGGTGAGTAATCTCAGAATTATAGACCTCGCTTCAGTCGTGCTGTCAACATGAATCAAGAAAGAACGCAAAAGCTCGTATTTATCGTTGTATTTGTGAGAAGGAATTTTTACGAAATGAGTGTGGCAAGAGACGTAAAGATACGTATATGAACTAGCTCCGAAATGGTGCTTAGGATCGTAAAAGAAGTCCTCGAAGTCGGAGGCAAAGGGTATTTAATAGCACGAAGAAGGGAAAAAACGAGCGTATATACGCAGGAGAGGTATATACGCAGGCCACATGCGTATATACGTTCTAGTATTTTTCCAAAAAAAACGAAAATATTTTGATTCGGAATAAATTTTTGCCAAACATCTCGATTTTCTGAGATTGTGGATATTCTATGACGTCCCTCCTGCAAGAAAGTAATCTTTTTAGGAATTCTAGAACATTCCATCGTATTTTATTGGTATTTTCTATGTATTCTCTTGCGTATTTTTGATATTTTGTAAATATTGGCAAAATTCATCAGAAAATCATAGAAAAATCAGAAAAATAATTTTAATAAAATACTGGGAAATTCAGAAATGTGGACGAAGCGTGATGAAAATAGAAAGCATGAGAATTGCAGTGTAAACTTATTTGAAAACCCTTGAGATTAAATAGAAGAAAATCGAAAGAAAATTTTTTGCCTCTCCATCTGACTTTGAACTCATTAATTTCAGAGCCGTGACTTCAATATTTCGATGTCATACTATTAGACGACGCATATCTAGAGTGTGCGTCTTTTCTAAGTCTACAACCATTGCGATCAATCGCGACATGTGTATGTTTCGCGACTCCATTGCCCGATTACTCATTTGGGGAGACAACATTTAGGTGTCTACACTCATAACTCAAGTGTGTTCTATCACTTGAGACAAGCCAGGGGGTCTCGCTGAGTGAATGACATGATATTGTGTTAAAAACCAGAGATGCACTAGTCTACAATTGATACGACCAACGATCTTAAGATTTGACTTCCAATCTAAGAACACATCTGCTATCCGCAGTAGCTTCAAAGTTTCGAAATGAGGCCTCAATCCACAAAAATGCGCATTTGCAGATGAGCGCTGGTCTGAAAAGCTCTAGGTTACGTCATAGGAGGATTGAAATCGAGTCCTTTCACTTTCTGGAAAATCAAAGAGAACTTAGTATAGCTCGGTAATAGGACCGTACCATATTTGAGATAATACATCAAGCTTGCGGCTTGGCCATGTCGATATGATAAGAGGATATATGTATATCTTAGAAGATGTGCCTATAGTGTCGCTGCGTGTATAATCTTCTCATGATTTGCGCGCCACATGCCAGGTTAGTGACTGTTACACAAATAACGACTCTACAATACTAGGGATCATTCTAAGGGGCTGTTACACTAGGGCATTTCAACATTATAAGCGCTGAGCTTCTCATTAGCATATACATGTGGAGATTTTCAGCAACTCATATGGTATTATGTGAGAGGCAAGGCACTAATGACCTGTCTCAATTTCAGACGTGAGACTAGTGACGCATTAGTTAGCTTTTGGCAATATCAACACAATTCTTGAAACAAAATTAGTTTTGCAACAAAAGTATATAATGAGTGTTCTATCCGTAATATCTACTGCATATCACCAAAATGATCAAGTGCCTTCTAAAGAGCAATATCCCTAGTCAATGTCCAGATTATTAGTGTCTATTTCAATATTAAGATAGATCGTTTATAGCAACTGCTTTAACGTGTTTTGACATCAACATCGTTAATTGTGAAGCTCAGTCACATGGTCGGCAAAAAACTATATATCTTCGCCTTACGTAGACTATTAACAAAAAGAAAGAAAAACATGCGACAAAAAGAAATGCAGAAGTGTGACACATTTAGTATCATAATATAAGAAAAGAGTAAGTATGTGCTCGAAACTAGTAGAATTTTGGCTTTCTTGGACTTTTGTTTATTTTGTAGTCAGTAATAGGAGAGGGATGATCACTATTAGTGGAAGAATGGTCTCGCGATTGGGAAAATGATATCGATTACACCTTGGGAGTCCTAGATCATGCATTATTACTTCTAATTTTACGAGCATTCTAATGAGGCCAAAAGCTAGCTCATTTGCCATGGATTGGTGTTAAAGGATGTGATTACTGGTCTTAAGGAAATAGTTGCAACTCTATTAGCCCACACTACATTGTCGACGGTCAGCTATACGTCGCTATCGCGCTTCCTACACATTTACCAACTAGTTCCTATTTTCTCTCTGATCAGGGCACAAGTAGTGCTACCCAAGTTCCTCACAAGTTTCAACTTGGGGAATTGATATTAATATGGTGAAGAAAGCTAACACCACTCAACATCATCGCGCTGAAGGGAATATCATGCCTTGGACCATCGCGCTCAAGGTCAGCGTATGCAATTATCTGCACTTCTGGTAGCCATAGTATTTAACTTGCATTCAAAGTACGTTGGCGATTGCACTGCAAGGGTAAGCAAACATCAGTCAATAGGTCTGATCCATCAAGCTACACACAGTGTTCGACACCTTAAGTATTAACATTGTTATTCATAGACAACCAATGGAAAGCACAAAACATCACTTTGAGGTCCTCATTTTAAGGTGCACTCATTAGAAACAAGAAAGGAAGAGCTAACACAAAAGATATTGTGCCACCTCTCAGCTCGATATCATATGGGGTGACTCCTCATATGTAGAACATATATATAACTTAACTTATCTATATAACTATATCGCGATTGGTATCTATTTAACCATGTGAAAATATTAATGAACAATACGTGATATGAAGCAATGCTAGCTTGCAAACTAAGTGAATTGGAGATCTCGTTTAGCTTATTGTCACTCTCGGCATAGTGGTCAGGAGCCTAGGTCGCTTAGAAAGTATCCCAGTATATATTGGTTCGCTATGTAAGATGAGTATGTAGTCTAGCAAATATGTGCGAGTAAAGTCAAAGTATAGAGGTTTAGTATGATAATAGATTCAAAGCCAGCAATAGAAATATAACACTTAAATAGTCTAGAGATATATAAAACTAGCAAATCAAAGGCATTTCATTTGAGAAGCAGATGTAATACGAGTAGGACACCATAAGAGAGAGCCTGTGAAGATTACTGGGCAATATATAAAGCATGTTGGTAATGACAAGAAATTTCTCTCATGTTAGTCTATATATAGCAATACAGGAAAATTCAGCTGTTGTAGACTCAATTTCATGTACAGGGGTTCGCGATGCGATGAAAAATTATTTAAGCTCACGATTCAGAGTCAATCAACAAAATTCTGTTAGAGATCTGTACAATCTATCAATCTAGAGTCACTCAAGAGTACTCATCACATAGCGCTCATATATCATCACGAAAAACAATGGAACGAGCAAAATCCTTTTTGCAGCTATGTTCCATGCAATAAAATATGAAGTACTTGCTGCAGAGGCCCATCAATTTCCAGTGAAAAAGGATGCCATGATCATCATCAGGATTAGATCACCCGTAAGAGGCAAGTTACATAATAGTGTAGGGCAACGAGCAACCGCCTATCTAGATCACATACATATGGCACACAAACTCAGCAAAAGCTGTAGTTACTTCACACAATATATACGATACATCCCAAAGATAGTTCAGACCGGATAATGCATACTCTCGACCTCCACTCTATAAAAGTATCGGATTATGATTTACAAAAGTGACATACTCGTTCATAAATATTGAAGTTATATTGATAACAGCTTCTCTATAGCATTTAGAAACAAAAGAAAACTCATACTGTGGTGTTTTAAAAATTTAACAAATAAGTTACAATAGCGGGACACAATCTTAACAACTCATATATTATATTAATTATACAATACAACAGAATCTCAAAACATAAGAACTTCAGACGCAAGATACTATACACTACCGTCTGACTTATTACATTCTACAGTCCTCTCCGCATTATCTTTTCAACACCGATCTCCATCATTATTACCTTACATTCTCTAATAGTCAACTACTACATCGAGCTATCTAGCGCTAACTACGACTTTTTTGCTCACTACAAAATATTGACGCTCAGTCGCACTTTCCTGCATACTTCACACATATGCTTATCTAAGCCATTATTAAATAGTCTCATACTTTAGATTTTGTATTTTGAGCATATTCACGCACCGACACTTCACGAGACAAGTTTCGGTAGCCTTAGGTTTCTTTGGAGTTTCCGCATTAATTGGGCCTCAATTGACTCCAAACAGATGTTGTGTCGTGTCCTAGTCTTTCTTTATGACGCTGAAATATATATCATATGGGTTTATATTGACGTCAGTTTAGCGGATAAGGTTACTCAGCAAAGGTTGTTTTTACTATTCAAGTAGTCCCGATCCAGTCCTCTCCGCAGCTCTGATAATTAGCGACAAGCTGTCATGTTGGTCGATGTGTTATTTCTTGTAGAACAGAGGTGCATTGTGTCACTTTCATCTTTTTGTCTAGAACTTCATTCTAGGATCGACCGAAAAATAGTTCGAGGCTCATTCGGTGAACAGCCAACTGTGTACGATCAGGATTTAATTTGCTTCCTGACATATTATCTCCGATCTGTCAGCCTTTAGTACGGTAAGTAGAAAGATCAATTGTCATACAGTCCACTAATTCTTAAGCTTCTTCGTTGTCAGAAAGTCATCATTCTTTGGATACGTCAACATGAATGACAGAATCAAAAAATTCCTTTTTTCCGAAAGTATTGAGCCATCCCTTGTCGGAGCGAGGCGTGTAACAATCTCTTCGCGAGTTGTAGTAGCTCGTTTGTAATATACAAAAACCATGTGATTTAGGAGGTGCAATCAAGTCAAACGTTCCATCAACGCATATCTGAATAATAAAATAAAGTTGTCCTTAGATTAATGCGAATGAACAGGAAATTATTATTTAATTAACAATTTAAAGAATGATGAATTTACCTACAATATGTAAGGGCAACAAGTCATTGACCGCTGAACTTCTTGAGATTATCAAAAGTAAAGGCAACGGTGTCTCAACGCCGAACTCTACATTGTGTCAACAATAGGCAATCATGGGTGCAAACAAGAAATTTTTGATTATGAGGAAAAATAGGTAGTACAAAACAAGCAAAAAGATGAGGGCTCACCTCCTAATGAGCCGCACTAATCCTACCAATGGTATCAAAGATGTCGCAAGTCTCAATAAATCAAACTTGATGTCCATGCGACTAATTTTCCAGAATTCTATGACTTTTTGATTCCAAAGTTCTCAAAGAATTGATAAGAAAATTAAATACAAGTTAGGGGAATCACGGAGGAAGAACATTAGGCCCAACCAATATTCCGCACTAATTTCTTTTAGTCAAGGAGTAATTTCGTTATTATGCAAAGCGAAAAGAGTGTGTTTGCGGGTGTGATTGCGGTTCCAATACCCTTATTGTGGATGTAAGAAAGCCATATCAAGTTGCAATCAACCGTAATTCAACAGATTATGGCAATGGGTGGTCGCGAATCTCACCTTTTCAACGAGACGGAAAGATCAACGAATCCAAGCATCAAAAGCGAATCATACTTATGAACCAAAGACTGCTTAGCAAGAGCTTTTGGACAAGTTTTGTTAGAGGGTGTTTGAAGTTATGAATAATCACAAAACAATGGGCCTATTATATAGGTTTAAGGATAAGGTTACGCCGAAAAGCA
>SNQN01002166.1:11923-27339 GCA_008642245.1 Bassia scoparia | reverse complement strand
TTACTCTAAGATTATTATCGAGGGTGAGTAGCTAGATGTTCAGCATCAAGTACAAAAATGTGTGTTGAGCAGTTTTCTTCTCAGGTGATTAAGATACAATTATCGTCTCTGCTTTGCAGATTCTTTAATATGTTATTTGGGAGCATAATAATATGCCCCAAAGCTGGCGAGGTATAGCACCTTCTCGGGAAATAACCAGGTGGAGATGAAAGTTATTGTTTCAAGCTAGATTTTAGACTTTCACCGTAAAACTGCACGATAAAATTAGGACATAAGTTGTCTTACTTCCTGGAAAAATAGAAGCAAGGAGGATGTCATATGTTATGCCAGCCAAGGCCTGTGTTCGGTTAGTGAGAATGTGTTCAAAAAAAGACGAAATTCTCACTTAATATATGGTTAAATAGGAGCATCCATATTTTTAAGGGTGAACAACGTATATATAAACATAAATAGAAGAAGAATAAGTTAAGACTAGAAAATAATATTAACAATAATATATGCTAAAAGAGATATTAAGATAAATATAATAGTATTATTAATTGTATATGATTACAGTTTGTATTGTATCCCAAATGAGCAATTGTAAACCCTTTTTTTTTTTAAACAAAAAAGTATAACCTCATTATTTGCGGTGCGCGTTACCCTCATATAAGCCTTTTTAGGTTACAGTTACGAAACGCAATATAGATTTTATATAAACTATTTCATTTATCTTGCATCATATATTTTAAATGTCTAATTTGTCGTCGCTAGCGGCCACATAGTCTAGGTGTCACTTAGGATGTGAAACGGCACCATTATGTATTTTTATATGTCTCTGGACGTAATCTATACAAAGGTATGGGAGTGCATTTTTTTTCTCTGTTTGCGGGCACCTCTTTAAGCTGTACTAGTAGGGTCGGCGGAGCCAGGAATTTATATAGCGACGTTTTTTGAATGTCAATACAAACTGTCTCCAAAACTTGTCGTTTAACGCAGCGGGTAAGGAGAGAGGGATGCGAACATCGCATAATAGCTTTATTACTCTATGGTGTTCACCGCTTAGGTGTCCAGAAACGATAAAATAGACTTATGCGCTTTTATTTCGGGTACGTGAGCGCCCTCCTTTTGCTGAGGTCGCTTCCCAACCTTGTACATCTGCCGATGCAGCGGGAGATAGGGGGGGGTTCTAAATGTGACTGATCGCATAATTGGAATACGCCCATCTTTTTATACGTAGTGTTGCAATTTTTTTTGCAGGTTCCCATGATTTTTGATGATATGGATCATCAAATTTTTGAAAGGTTCTAGACCAAGGATTTCCACAAAACAAAAACTACCAAAAAATAAATTATCTTGTCCTTTAGGGAGTAAGATAGTTGCGGGGAGACTGAGTGAGACGGAAAAAACGATCATTGTTGGGAACTTTATATCACTTTTTATATCTAAAACTACACATTTCAGCGTGCTTTAAATTATACAAATGGCATTGTTTTATATCATTAACACACAAGGAGAACACCACTATGCTTCTAAACACTTAGTAGAGTAATAGGTAGTTCACAAGTAAGGCGAATCCATGAGCATACGAGACAATATGTAACTATACATTAAAGTTTTGTTTCATAGCACTATAGGAGCCATTATTTGGAACACCTCTTTATAGATACGTTGGAATTCATCTGCAAGGAGTCTCTCAGTATTGTGCATCCTTTCAAAGACTAATCTGTCCACTTTGCTAGTGGCGTTACCGTTCATAGACATTTCAAAAATGTACAAGGCTCCTTCCAATAAATCTTCAGTTTCACCAAAAAAGTCTAAAGAAAAAAATCCGAGGTCAATCGCGTTCTTTCACAACACTATAATACTTATCGCGGACAAATGGATGCTCTAATAGAGTATATTGTCTCTTAGATTGAAGATACTGCCTCCCCCATCTATTTAGAAAATAACAATATGGCCAACAATAAGATACTCAACATAGTATAACAAATAAATATAGAGATACGTTCTATACTCTATGCACTATTCTTACCCAAATCAAGTCTTCTTAAGCCTAGCTGTGTCTTGATTCAAAGGTATCTTGTATGGGAGGTCTTTTGCCTTTTAGCCCAAAAACGAAGATGCAAAAATTCAAAAAAACAAAGCTAAAAGCAGCAACATACTCAGCTTCAAAACAGTAAGATAAGAGGGCCTACAAACTAATTTTGTTACTTATAAATGCCCATGAAAACAAGACAAAGGACCCAAAGAAGAGACATTGACAGTTCCACTATAACGTTTCCCAGAGTTTACTAAAATATCTCCATGCATACAATAGTGAAAAGTAATCTCAAAAAGAGTAATACATATATATCAGTACAAATAGTAATCACTATCTGGATAAAGGACCCAGAAGACACCAATGTCTCAGGAGTTCTTCTTTTAGGCTTCTTAAATTATTATTCTTTCATATAAAAAACCAATGAGGTGTGAATCTCATCATTAGGATTGGATTGAAATTATTAGCAAAGCGAGCACACAACCTACACTAAAAGAAGAGTGCATCCCCTAGTCCCTTGGGGCATGACTTATAGCAGTTACAAAGTAAGAGATAGAGAAACCAATCTTACCTCTATACCTTTTACTGCAATCTTATTCATCATAACTATCTAGGGAAATACACTTTGGGTGCTTCATTCCAATTACGGTGA
Source organism: Bassia scoparia (assembly GCA_008642245.1). Classification (NCBI taxonomy): domain Eukaryota; kingdom Viridiplantae; phylum Streptophyta; class Magnoliopsida; order Caryophyllales; family Amaranthaceae; genus Bassia; species Bassia scoparia. Next base: position 24,667 of record SNQN01002166.1, on the reverse strand, counting down.
CCCCATGGGAAAAGGTACCACACTCCCATTGGTGAGTTTGAATTGTGTTGCGTGAGTGCGAAGGCATCTATATATTTTCTGCGAGACGAGTTCCTTAATATATTATTTTGTGTGGCATGGATTGAGATTTCCTCCTTCTCCAGTTTGTCCTTCTGCTGGCGACGCCTCATTTGCTTTTATTGTGCCTTAATACCTAAGATAAGTTATGTTTACACTCACCCATATGGAACCCCAAGAGATTACTTCATATTCAGTTAACCTCTTTCCATCCTCATACATCATAAGAGGTGTCAGCATTATTCTTTTTTTAAAATTTAGGGCTGTAACAAATAAGTTTTATCCAACTAAGTTGGCGGGACTCTATTAATATATATACTTCTGGAAATCAAAGCTCCGATTCTCCTATTCCGCTACCCCACAGAGCTCAACTAGCATTCAGTTCCTTCAGCTTTACAATATACAATTTTTCATCAACTTTCTCTGCGCTCATTCAAAATAATCCTTTGTAAAAGAGGGAAGAATGTTGTTTGGATATAATAGCCCTTCAACCTGGCATCTTGGTGCATTATGCTCTCTAAGTGCCACCAACGATCAGCACACCCAGGAGTTTTTTTCCAAGCTAGAAAAGACATGAACCTCTTTAGAGAATTTAGTGCCACTTTTCATATACAAACCCTACCCCCTATGACTCATACAAAAACTAACCACTCTTGCTAGTATTTTCACAACCATTTTTTAGACAACAAGCACACTATTCTTTATACTAATCTCATTTTGATATATCATATAAAATTCCCATCAAAAAAGAGGAGGTGTACACCAACTGAGGCACACCTAGAGGATCTCATACGAAATCCCTCCTCAATACACCCACTGTCTCACAGTCATAGCAAAGGAAGTTTCAAAGATCTACGCCCCTAAACTGTATGAGAGTATCCAATATAACCTATTAATACCCCAACTTAAGTAGTGGCCTCTCGTTTCTTTCCCTTACTTCCAAATATCCAATAAATTCATCTAGTTAAATAGTTACCCCCTATAATAATACAAACCTCATTCATGTCTAGTAACTTATCTTGGTTTAGCTCCAAATAGGCTTAAACAAAAAAGCATGCCCTAACCCCAAACCAAACACTTGTTTCTATTCAAAAAAACATCATTTAGGCTGCGGACTTCTTGTTTCCTGCGCCATACACCACAAATACGGAAAAAATTAAAGCAGTTCCTCTTAGTAGCTTCACATATACATGAAAAATTCTTGGGCTTATTCAACAGATGGTATAGGAAAAAGCTGTGAGTCGCACAACGAGAGGTTCCCAATCAGACTGTGGTTTCTCTCCATTGTATTAAAGAACTTACTTTGTGAAGATAATGTTTCACGCGCTTTATGATCATGGAAGGATCCAACATGTAGATAGAAGGGTCCCTGTGTTTTTCCCAATAGGACGGGCGGTTGGCGTGAAAAAAATTCTTTGGTGACATAGGAAAACTCTTCTCGTCTGCTCGTTCTTCACCTCGTGGTTTCTCTTTCCCTGCATTTCTGCTTCTGCGAGCATGTACCTCAAATTTCCGTCTTTGTGCTGTCTTTTCTTTTCGGGTGAGATGCGAAAAAAGGAACGGTCTGCAAATCCAAAAAAAGTAGTCATAAAGCATGGATTGGTTGCCCCACCTGTTACACCGCCCCAAAACCTAACCGTTTTAGCATTGGAACTATCCTTGGGTTATACCTCGCAAGAAGTGCTGGACGATCACTTTCAACAAAATCCGATCATTAACCTATTCTTCGCTATAATATTATTCAATTTCAACTTAATCCATTGACCCCCTGCTTTTACAAATAATCTCTCTTTACAACTATGTGGTGTGTTCGCAAAACAACTCTCAAATCAAAATAGGACTACTGGATGCCAAAATAAACTATTCATATCTAGCGACTATCATGAATTTTTTCCTTCTTATAAAGACGTTGCTCATACCATGTAGCATACTATTAGGTATATATAAGACAGAGAGATTCAAAACAGCAACTCATACCTTCGCTAACATCAAAACTTGAACACTAAGTTGAGCTTGTTCCGATTACTTCCGATAGAGAATATTAATTATATTCACTTGACAAAAAACCCAAATCCGGTATCTTCCCTATAATATTGTGATGATATATAGTATTCAGGTAGTAATACTTTTGTCCTTGTTAATTTAGCAGGAAGATTATCACTCTGTTACGTGCACTTCTTTTTAACAAGTAGGTGCCCTAAAGACATTAACCACGATTGATTAGTAAAGTGAGTAGGCATGAGCTTGGGAACCCACTTGCCTTGTTTTTTTTTTCCTCCCCTAAAAAACGTACATTAGCTGTGGATGCCCTACATATGTTTTCTCCTCTCTCCGCGCCTTGAGTGCCTCTCCACTCTTAGCAGAATATAACATGAGTTCTAGCCAATATCACCCAAGGTCCAATTCTTCCTTTCCTCGCACACAACTCCATTTTTTTGTTGTTGCTGTTAGTTTACAATAGTGGGGTTAGATAAAAGTAATAAATTGATTTATACCTGAATATTACCAGCTTGGCAGATTTAAACTTCATCTCCTATATACTTTGTCAGACTGTTTTCAATCATTAGCGCTTTTTCGCAGAAAAAGGGATGGTCAGAAACCTAATATGAACAATTTAGAAATACCACGTTGATGTTGAGCTCTTCTTAACAAGGCTACACACATCGTCAAGAGAGGCGTGCCCCACTATATAGAGCTACTGTAAAATTATCTCTTCAATGGGTGAACATGAATAAATACAGTCGACAGGAGCGACGCAAAGTATCAGTTTGTTTTATCCCCATTTTGCCACTCGTAGCTCGTTTGGATTCTCATTGACACAAACATTCCTCTTCCATCGGTAGTGCAATTAGTAGGATCTTAATGGTTCTGCTTTGTTGTATTTATGTTTTAATTAACTCCAAAGAAACTTGAAAGACCTAATTTGGCGTTCCGCTCCCTAAATAACAAAGGCAATCGCACAAATAAATTACCTAATCTTACAGGAATTTCTTTATTCCACTTAGAGGGGGAAGCCGAATTGTCCAAACACCAAAGATATCTAAATAATGATACAGCTGATTCAATGAAATGAAACAAGCCCTCCTTAGCTTATAACTCCATCATCTTCTTGTTGCCCCATGAATTAATGGGCATTCATCCGTCAATCAGATGGAAGACATGTCAGGTGTGTTCCATCTGATGGACAAGTATTGAGATGACAACTGTAATAAAGTTGTTCCCTTTTCCTCATTCCCTTGTTAGAACAAAATTCCAAATCCGGGATGTGGAAGTGTTGATTGATATTACCAGTTTTAGTGGTAAATTTAATTGTGTTTACCCTTGATCCAAAATTGTGAAAATACTAAAGACAGATTATGTTTCAAACCCTCGACTAAAATACGATTATCATACAGTGAGGGAAATAGACTTAGGACCCAACTAGTACCTTTGGACGTAGGGAGTAATTCACCTTATCTATATATCACGGCCAAACAGGAGTGCACAGGTTCCTCTTCCTTCTTCCCAAAATCCGATTTACCGTAATGTGAGAGAACTTTATATTTATTCTCTGAACAACTGTCATTGTAGCTGTGGTACGGAAGACTACTGGAGTCGGAAGGTTTTCTTTGCCTGCCGCTAAAAAAACCATCACCGTGTTGTTCCCCCTCACGACGAGAACGTGTTAAAGAACTTCACTAAGGTTTTTAGTAGTGTTACTTGAGGTAACCTTCTCAGTTTTTTCCGTCCGGGCTTCCTTTGAATAAAGTGAAGATAGACCCAATCACCCTTTGGTTATCAATGTTACCGAGGAAACGAATTATTGAATGTTACTTGATGAAGCAGTTTGATTCTGAGCACAGTTAGACACATAGTGACTAGTTTTACCACAGAAGGGACAAACGTTACTGTAGTAAAATCCTATTTCTTCTTCTTATCTTGTGCTTAGAAATGTGCAGCATCGGCCTGATATCCACATTCAGGGTTTACTTTTTTTCTTGAAGCCCCCCTTCCAATCCATTTTTATTGTACAGCAATAATTTATGACTTTCACCTAATCTCTATTCATTTACATCCCATCGTCTCCACAGTTCTTTCTCACAAAGGTGTTGGCGCTTTCAAAATTTGAGTTCTCAAGATTTCTTGACGTATCCACTCGAATTTCTTATAGCTACAAATATATGTATTGAGGTAGGACACTTGCATGCCTCTTTTTTTTAGTGCATCGAGATTAAATCTCACTTAATCTCCTGAACAAGCTGGAGGGAGCAGCTGTCAGAATACCAAGGCATCTATGCTTTTTTCTTGTGGTATGACCGTTTCTTCACACACATTCTCCTTCCGAGTAGTGAGATCTGTTCAACGACAGCTTCAACAAAATCTAATTAATTGAAAAGGATTTCTTAACTCTGTGGAATTCTCGGTATGCCGGAGGGATATCCACACTATATGGGAGCTTTAATAGGCATTTAAAGCCATCTCAGATTGATATAAGACATTTGTGGGTGAACCATAAATACATGCCTCTGTTCAATCACCTTTTTGGGTATGTCCACATAAAATATATGTATCTCAACTTATGTCTTTTGCTTCCATAAGAGAAAAACCGTGAATGTTAACTTCTTCAATGAGGGATCAGGGATATGACCTCTTTTTTTCTTTTGATACAGGTTCCTAGCTCATCATGCTTGGTGGCCAATAGAGCGAAGATATCGAAAGTTCGAGCAAAGGATGGTTGGCTTCTTTTATTCTACTGTCATAATCCTCCTCTCCTCTTTTCCTATTAGGGAAAGCTTATATAGTCAGATCTCAAATGAGTTCCTTTCCATATGTTCGTTCTTTGATTTTTTGTTAACAGTCTCCCTTCCAACCATCTTTGTTTCCGCGATACATCTGTGTTATAGAGTCCTTTTTCTTCTTTTATGGTTCAGGCATAATTCTCATGGGCAACCATGTTTTTGTTGGTGCAATCCCTATTTACCATGAAATCAAATCTATGTACTCTATCTCTATCTGATGACCATTCATTGAAAGGGCTGATGGCCCCTTTCTCATTGATTGTTAGTAAACCCTGCCTGATTGATCTTTATAAAAGTTTTCTTTTCCCTTAGATTTAATTAAAGTTTTTCTTTTCTAGTATTGTTATTTTTTCATTTTTAACATTTTTCTTTAATATTTTCCTCTCACCATGATCATTCAGGGCCCGCATCTTATATCAATCCATACAGTGAAGGTTGTTTCCTGTTTCGTATGTCCCCTATTCTTATAAGATACCCTCTTCAATTGCCATAAATATCTTAGCGTTTGTGGTGCAATAAATTCATACAACTTGAACTAGGATACCAATGTGAAAAGCTCATATATTGAGAATGGATTCCCGCGACCCTCCTGAAGAGATACAAACTCACTTTCCACAAATTTTGGGTGCGTGGATTTTCCTACCTATTATTTGTAATTTCTTTGGTTTTGGCAAAAAAGGTCGTGAGGGGCTCTTTCCTTTTTTCATAAGCGTTCCCGCACAAATAGACAAGTTACCATTAAGCCCATAAAACCCAACACAATACATAAATAATACATCAACCTCTTTTCTGTTCACGGACCTACGCACATTTTCTTTTTCCCCTTTTTTTCATTTTTTCATGTTTTCCCCCATCAAAAAAGAAGGATACATCTCCTTTCTGATATTTCTGGCCAAATTAAAAACAAATCTCTGTTGGAAAGCCCTTAAGTAGAGACAACTAGATGACTTTCAAATTTGCAAGCGCAAGGGGAGGAACCCACCTATTCATTTGCTTCTTTCATTCCCCTTCAAGCCCACCCAAATACATTTAGTCTTTTGATTTGACCTTCGTATGAGAAACTCGAACTCTATTTTTATCTTCGGTGGGTGGGGGAAATACCGTCTCAGTAACAAATACTAAAACGGCTGCTGTCGTAAATGCAAAGAGAACACAAAATATAACACGGTGAGTTGGAGAGAACAATTTTCATGCAATGGCTAACTAATAATAAAGTATAGATAAAAAAACAGAATAGACTTCAAAAATAAAGTCAAGACAACACAAAATTACGAATTATAAGAAGTAAATAATATACTGGGCATAAAAACACAAAATATCCCCCAAAAAAGCAAAAAAAAAATTCAAAAAGAGTTCTTTCCACTAATTTGTAGGCCCAATCAATACATTCCCACATATGTGCAGCCCTAAAAATCCAAATCACAAAAAATATCCAATTGGCAACAACAAATTGATTTCCATAGTGATTTTTCAAAAACGGGTGGGATCGCAAGAGGCCCACCACAATCTGTATTCGCAAAACGCATTAAAGGGGGCAATAAACAAAAGTTCTCTTGCAAAAGAAAAAAGCACCGAAACACACCTCCCCACTTTTGTCTCGGTACCAAACTTCCACCAATACCTGTTGTGAGACCATCGACAACTTCTCTGTCTGTCGTTCATATAATCATATTGCACGACCCTATTGTTCAAACCCTCAAAAGAAGAAGTAAGGAAACTCAACGACTCCCACTTTGCTTGACGGAGGCGGTTTTGGCCTTTAATTTCAACACATTAATCACCGTACTCTCCAATTATCTTTCTACACAACCCACCTCTACCACTTGCTCAAGTCCATCAATCAACATAAAACTAATAAAAAGGGGGGGTGCTCCGCACTTGTTACAAAATCACTTGACATTCTATTCTTCCGGGGAAGTATGGGTCCATCATAGAAAAATTTATTATTCTCTCACCAGTTGAGAAACAGGAATAGACCTACGACGGTTTGAGTTCGCGTTGAAGCTAATTGAGGATAACGTGGTAATATGGGAAAAATAAAACCAAGGTCTCTCCTTCTTCATCGCTGATCGGTGGCGCCCGGGAAAAAAACCCCAAAGTTGTTATATTTTTCATATGCGTATGTGGTTCCAACAGTTCTCAGCTCTTCCTATCTTGTTTTTTCTCATAGTTCCTATTGTTTTCAGATATTGTCTTTTTCTTTAAGATTTGGCCGGTAAACGTCTTGAGAGCGTGGCACCGACACAATACAAAAAGAGAAACTATACCCTAAAGTCGGTTTTAAGTAAACCGTCGTCGGGAACAATAGGGGCTTCCGGAAGTCTTTTGGAACCTAAAAACAATTTTTTTTATTACCTTATTTGTCATCCAAATTTTCTTTAGATCGCCCATACCACAAATCCCCAATTTTCCCCATTTCACCTTTAAAACCCTTTCAGTTTCCACAGATTTCTAAGGGCCTTTGGGGAATTTTTCCTTGAACCTTTAGTGGGGGCCTTTATTCTTTTTTTTTTTCATGCACCTTACATAGGGGGTGTTTTCCTTCTTTCCCTTTCAAACTTTCTTTTTCCGTTAGGCTAATCTCTTTAAGGGGGGGGGGGCATTCATTTTCACATTTCAAACTTTTCTCCCCTTTTTGTAAAAAAAATAAGGGCCAATTCGCAGGCGCAGCATTTTTTTCCTCCCCCAAACCATGCCAGAGGCATTTTCTCTGCTCGAAGCCTGATAAACAGTATCACTGAAAATTTTGGAGGCCCCAAAGAAGGTCAGAAGGGAGGAATTTTTTCCCCAATCCTCATTTTTTTCCCTTCTCTTCTGCCGCCCTTTCATTCAGGCATTTTTTCAAACCCCCTCAACAAGGGTACCTATTTGGGTGCGAAAAATTGAAAATTTATTTCTCGGAAAAATTATTCGTTTTTCACCGAGTATACTTTTTTCCACACAACAGCTATTTTCCTTCTTTTTTCTTTATTCCCCATAATATGTTTCATTATATGCGCGAACTATTAAAAAACAAAATCTTTTTCAGCAGAGGGGCAACTTCTCTCAAAAGTTAGCTGAAGAATCTTGTGAGAGAGCCAAATATATAAATATCCTAAACAACAGAAAACTACAATAACAAACGACCACCACATGCCACTCCCACCGAGAGGCTGTTTACAACCACACGGCCTCCCTCAAAGAAGACCGCCACTTTTGATTTTTACCACCAGACACAAAAAAACAAGAAGCTACTAGCCTAACAAAATCATACCCCATATAATTTTATTATTCATCGATTGGGCCTTCGTCAAACCCTTTGCCCTAAACACCTCAACGACAAAAAACAAAATGCGTAAGACCCTCGCTCGTAGCTAGTTTCCATTCCTTAAAGAGGAGAGCCTTGTCGGGAGGGTTGAGACGCGGTCGGCTCCCCAAAACCCCCATAAAACCCAAAAACCCTCAGTCTCACACCAAATGAAACAATTAACCAACCAAACAATAAATGAAACAAGCCCACTTTTTCCTCAAAACTCAAATCGAATCTATCCCACCCTCAAGAAAAAATCCACAAATCAAAAGTCTCACTTTGCAACATACGTCGATCGAACGCGCCTCTGTCTTGTGTTCGAGATGCTTACGCCAGTATGTAAAAGTTTATTCAGAAAAACAGAGCAATCCAACTATATGCATTTGGGCTTCGAATTTGGGGTCACAAGTGGTAGGCCTGAAGAGTAGAGGCGGGGCTGTGGGTGGACAAGGGCTTTAATGTCTTTCCCTGGATTATATATTTCCAAGCCCAAAAAATTGTCCAACAGAGACTAAAAATGCTACGATTGAGAGCTCTTTTTACATAAGGTGCTGCATAATCTGGTTAGAGATGTTGTGTTTTCAATGCCATTACTATTCCTGTTCAAAAATGTGTGTTTTCATATTAGATCAGATTAGTAACAAAATTAAGGGAAGTGTCCCTAAGGAGGTTGGAATGAGGGACTTTATGCATTTTACGCCAAAGTGACAGGGTTCCAAGCAAAGGCGCCTAGAGTACTTAAATCTTTCATTGAGCATTTAAGACCATAAATAACCAATTTAACCTCACTTCTTTTTCTTCATTCCGCTATCATTGAGTAACGCGCATATAGTGTATGTTGTAGTGGATATCTTGGCATTTATCATTTATATTCCACATTATACCGAGTATTCATAATAACTCTTCGGCCATTCCCTTTTTGCCCCAAACAGATCTACACATAACCACGTTTTCCTTGCCATTTATTTGGCCATCCGTTTATATTATTCTCTTTTCTCAACACAACAACTTCTAACTATGTAGTACTAAGAATTCTGCAGAACCCAATTTAAATAAGACCTTTAGGGGCTCAATCCACCCGTATAAACCATACCAAAAAACCTTTTCAGAACTAACATTATCCTAATACTCTCACCAACGAGACGTGGCGGGGGTCAAAACGAGGTAACACAAGCGGGCACCCAATTGTTATCTCTTTATACTAAAATAGATTGGAGGGGAGGAGAATGGTTCTAATTTTGTTGGTGGCCTTGCCCACAAAACCCCCAAAAGACAACCGAGGGGGGTGCCACTAATACTTAACACACCGGTGGGTCTTTTTTAAGATTTGTATCACCTACTTCGCTTATACCTTTAACGGAAAGAACGTAACACGGAGTTTGCGGTTTCTATTATTTTTTATCCTTCAGCGAAACAAGCTTATTTATTCTTTTTCCCGGGAAAAAAGCCTTAATCAAATAGGTTTCATAGGTGGGATATGCAGGCAATTTATTTTAGGGCCACCGGTTATTTTTATAGACCCGACCACCCTTTTTGAGGGGGATATAACTGAAAAATAACGGGGCGGTTTCCGAATTAAAAATAATGCTAAAATATAAATTTTAATTTTTACATTTAAAAATCTCCGTATCCACAACACTCCTTTATAGCCCTAATGTTTAACTTGGCCGCATTTTATATCTCACTCTGCTTTTGAAGCATATTTACTTGCTCAGGTAAATTTGTCTGCTATATACCCGCGACGCAAAATATTTTGCTCCCCCAAAAAAGTACGGAGACACCTCCAAATGATAAAGGAGAGTCAAAGCGGCGCTAACGAGTTCTTTAGGGGGATGTACCAACTTCATTTCCGAAGAGATGGGGAACTGACGAGGCGTCATAGTTTTTCTCTAAGGCGAAAAACGTCAGGAACCCAAATACACTTTGGGGCTTCAGCTTCTTTATGTACTTTACAAGTTCATTTGGTCCTCCTTCCATATCCAAAGAGATTTTCAAATACTTATTCTACAAGCGGGGTCTCACTTGTCGCTTTTCGACTTTCTGTGGGAAAGAGCTATCTTCTCTTTCTGAAGTTTTTCCTCTACATTAAGTTATTCTAATATATCACCGGGAAGGATCAGTACCTCCTGCAAAGTAAAGGTAGATATAATTCGTACAAAAGATATGCATATAAGGAATAGATAGGCATATAAATATGACTGTATATACGGTGCATCCCTCTTGGGAGTCTACTTGGTAACTTTCATAATACACACAAGCACAAATCAACCGTATATACGGGTATAGAGTGACTGTATATATGGTCCAAATGTGTGTATATACGATATTCCTGACTGTTTATATGGAAGTTTTGACAGTATATACGGTCCTCTCCATCTCCTTGCTACGTGTCAGGCTACGTGGAAAGCTGATTGGATGCCTAACTCRAATTTTTCTTCATTTCAAGGGCTTGAAATTCAATTATACGCATGTATGCTTACTCATATGCACATATAAATACGACCTCTACACAATCGCCAAACGAGTTTCCAAGGAGAAATAATCGCWAAAGCACGAAGCTTCGTTTAACTGACAAAACAAAAAAGTCCATGTTTTATGTTTTCTTTTAGGGAGAGAGTCGATACATCCTAGACAATACAAAAGTCGTCGAGTCACAAAGTCATAGAGGTCATTGAGTCACAATGTCATGCATACATACGTACATCATACACATGCATATACACAAAAACCCAAAGTATTGTTGTAAATGAAAGGTTAAAAAAGAGAGAGTCCTAAAGATCTTCAGTCCCCTAATCATCCTCAACACTAGTACGGGCGRCGTCAGTAGTCCTTGGAAACATGTGAGGATAGCTACCTGGAGTAGGAATAGGGGGCATCCAAGGGTAATATATCYAAACTTGAGGCAACTGACTCGTCGCACCACTCATATAAGGTCCGGGCTAAGAAACAAATAGTTGAAAACCAGTGAACGAAGGCTGAGGKTCAGTCTATGATTGAGACTCAGTCTGCGACTGAGGCTCAGGCATGTATGGAGGCATCAATTGAAGATGGAACATGAATGGAGGAGGCTAAGGCACAGGCAAATGATTCAGTAAGAATTCAAAAGTCGAGATAAGAGCACAAGTAGATACTGGTTGATCGACTAAACAATACAAAAGGGGGGGGGGTTAATTGTATTGGAGGAACTTGAGCACTTTTTGCGGAAATAAAGSAATTCGAGASTACAAATTTTCCAACACAGAAACTCTTAAGACAAACGCCAAGAGAGGAAAACTATGGCCTGATGCAACATAGGATTTCTTCTATATTATATTAGGATGCAACACCTAAAACAATCTAAGACCCTCGTTCTCAATTCCCTAGGAACTTCTTGAACCCTCGTTCTCAGMTCACATTYAADTTCTTGAACCCTCTAACTCTCGATTTCCCTTGAAATCCCTCGGCTATGAAACTCACAACCCCTCGCTTCAATACGCAGAAAGAAGCACTTTACAACTTAATAGATAATGACCTAAATGCTTGGCAACAATATGAAAGTAAATGCTCTGATTGAATTCTTTTTGGTCCAAGTGCTGATGCTTTAATATTCATTACTATCTTACATTTAGAGAGATCAGTAGGGCGTGTGAAACAAAGCAGTTAGTCGCACTTACTACATTACTTGTCCCTGTTTATTGTAGGAGATGAGCTTGATAGGGGAACTTGGACTACCGATACAGTTCATAAACGCACGATCTCACTCGTTCTTTTTAGTCGTTTAATTGTCCTTAAAATTGCAGCGTGTTAGATTGGATAAATATAGGAACCAGATAACACAACGTTTTTCATTTTGCACTAACTTTCCTATTTTCAAGGACGTCAGAAACACAAGAGATATTTTTATTAGAACGATAAAAATGTTTTAACCAAAAAGACATAAATATTAGGTTTTTAAAAAATATTTTTAATGGAAAAATATCTATAAATATTTTAGAAATATTTTTATTCTAAATCTATAATAATTATCTAGGCCTTTATTTAATAGAGCTTTATATAAAAATACCGGATTAAAATTCTTTATAAATAAATCACAAACTTTAATGTTTATTTCCATTTTACCCTTTGAACAATTATTATCTAAGAAATTCACTGTCTAATATGCCCAAGGGATCAGCTACAAATAGCGGAATCTAGGAAACTCACCGATTACTAGAAAGTTATTGTAATCCCACATGATGTCGAGTGATTTTATTTATTTCAAGGATACTCAACCCTCCTTTGATTCTGTCGAGTCATTTTTCAAGGGAAACTACACAAAACCTTCCTTGATCTTGGACTTCTTTCTTGAGTTTCTTCCAAAGCTCTAATATCACAGGAACGCCTTCCTTCAACCTCAGGATGTCCTCGATCACATTAAGATTTCCTTAAATTTGATTCTTTAAACACAACACTAAACACAACATGTTAGAAACAATAATGCATAGAGTTTGACTTTCGTTGGTATGTTGAGTAGTATTACATCAAAAACTTAGGGTTCAACACTAATTCACCTTTTTTATGAAATAGCCAAACCAGCAAAACACTTTTTTTAGGGCCAATTAAAAAAAATTGAAAATATTTAACCATGTGTAGTGCTATGTA
>SNQN01002165.1:55232-78695 GCA_008642245.1 Bassia scoparia | reverse complement strand
GTTGGTAGGCTATTGTTAATTGTTTTTACTTTATCTGGTTGTTATGGTTCGAATTCTTTTTTGTTATTTAGGTTGGTTCATGTCATTTCATTTTGGATCATATTCAGTTAAGTTGTTTAGCAACTTATTTTGTTAACACTCAACATTAGTCATTAATTTTCATGGAAATTAGYWGCAACAACACTAACATGGGGAGAGGTGCATAAAACAACATCAACTTGATCGGGTGCACATAGCAACATAAAAATAAAAACTAAAAGCTCGGGTGCAACGCATATCATACATTTACAACTTCAAGTTAGTCCTTTCATGTGCCCAATAATATATAGTTTATGCTATGTGTTGCACTCGAGGTTCATGTTGGTGCCATCATCAAGTTGGTGCTGTTTTGTGCACCTCGCTCCAGGTAGGTAGGTAGGTTGGTGTTCTTGCAGCCAATTTTGCCTAATTTTTATGGTTTGGACTAGGTTAATTGTGTTCTATGTCCAATTTGGGGGTTTACAAGTAAAGTTTGGGTAGTTTGCATCGATTAATTGCCACTAGCCACCTGTTAGCACAGATTCAACAGCATAGTTTCCTCGGTGTCGACATTCATATTTTTGTTCTGGAAAGTGTGGTTACTATATCAATATATGCACAATTGAAGAACATTAGCTATCTCATTTAATATCTATGAAAATTTAGGTACTTTTCTTGTCTGTATGATTGTTCTAGTAATTTGGCAACTTCAATTTGTGTTGATGATATTTGCAAGAAAGAATTTTATGGTGTTATATACTTTTATTTTTCATAGGGTGTAAAGGGAAGATTCTCAAAAACTCTAGGCTCTTGGTATTCTAACCACCAAGGTTGAGAAGAATAAGAAATACATTGTTGAGTATTTGAATCCCAAATCTAAGTGTAGTATCTTACTATCATCATGATTTCCACCAAGAGCTACTTGAATATAGGTAAAACCCCCAATTTGCGATGAACTAATTTTTGTTGTTGACCATAGTTCGTGTCAAAGTAAGCTACTCCTCCGTCATGAAAAACTTTCAACATTTCCATTTTTGTGTGTAACAAAAAACTTGCAAACATTGTACAATTTCCCTATTGGTAACTTTTTAATGTTAAAATTTTCTACTACTTATTTATCCATCTAATCCAAAATTATCTCAACAACTTTTTTGTCTCTTTCTCTACTTTTCTTCCCTCTTTTTAAGGACCACACACTAAATGTACATTAATCATTCATTAGGTTATTTTGGAATCTTAGAGACTAATACATTTTTGAAAGTTTTTTCGTTACGGAGAGTAGAAGACACTTTCCAACATCATAGTTTAGCTTCCTACGATCTTCTTTCTTCTTTCATGTATTTCCATTGTTTTTTATTTTATTAATTACCATACAACAAACTCCAGTGGTTTACAAAAGCTTTCATATATAGTTTCTATATATATGAAGTCTTTTACTGAAAATTAGTAACATAAAAAAATGTATATATACTTCCTCCGTAACAAAAAACTGTTACACTTTTGTTTTTCACGCATATCAAGACGCCAATTTAAGAGTGTACATGAACATATTTTTTTACGAAATTTTAACAAAGCAAGAATGGGATTTATATTACTGTGGTTAAAATTTTGTTGAAAATATACTCGTTACCCCTTAAATCGCTTCCTTGATATACGTAAAAAAGTGTAATAATTTTTGTTACGGAGGAAGTATATAAACTTTGAAAAAAAAAATGAGGTGCGCTCGCTTACAAAACGGTGCACCTTCTTTATGCCTCACACCTATGCTCAAGGACCCTTGTGACTTGGTGCGTCTTGTACTTTTAAAACTAAAATATACATACACACCTTCGCATATCCCATGTGTGATTCTATTTATTTATCATCGTCTTCTTATCACTTATCATGTGGATTACTTTACCCCTTCTCCTTGTTTGTAGTCTAGTGCAGCTGGTTGAAATCAATGTGACATTACTTTTGTTAATGTAAAAACATTTTATTAGACGAATTGCGAATGTATAAACATTACATTTATCATACTTTATTATGTAACCTTTGTTCCTATTCCTAAGGCCAAATGTTTTGTCTTGACTTTGCCGATTGAGATACTATTTCAAGTACAAAGTGCATACTGCAGGATGATGCCCGGTTTATGACTTAATTTTCCATATGTGCTAGGTTTATAAGCATGATTGAATTCCACAAAGGGTTTAAATCATGGTAGATGGGGCAATTGCGATGATAATCAGAGTTGCGAATGTGTATATAATTGGTGTTTGATGTAATGTTTTTGAGTTGAACCATGTTTTCTTGTTTAGCTTTATTGATAAGAATTTTAACTTAGACATTGAGTTGATTTAAACGGATAGTGCATAACTTCCATTATTACAATAGGAAGTGGAAGTCTTCTCATTTTTGTAAAATTATCTATTATTTGCAGAATGATAAAGTGGAGCTTCTAAAGCCTGGGTCTCTTCAAACTTGGAGAAATATGTTGGCATTTTTGCTTCGGGCCGGATCTTCCCTGACCTTGTGAATGACAATGATTTTACAGAATCAGAAGATACCGTTCGAAACTCTGCCATATATTTCGATGTTTTGGTATTAGTTGGGAATGATTTGATTCAATTTAGTTTGACTTATTATCTGCTTCATATTAAGTTTTGCTATTCGTGTAATGCTATAAATTTGCTTCATTGGGTTTTCATGGTCGTGTATCGTCAGCATTTGCAACAATGCTTCACAACTCTGTGCTATTGCAATCACTATATTATGGTTCATCCTTGGTTATGGGTGGTTCTACAGCCATAGTGTCATTGCTTTGTCGTGCTTGATGTTATACTCATGTGGGCACTTTCCTTAAGTGTATCAGTTCTTGTGCCTAATTCTATCAAACATATCATTGGCGTCGTACCTTACCTTGCAAGCCCGTGGTTGGCTATTGGTCTATTGGATTCCTCTCTCCTCGGGCATTGCTGGTCAACATCGTGTTCTCCTTCTGCAGAAGTATTGTCGAATGCAATGCACGGAAAAGCAAACTTTATCACCTTCTATTCAAGTTCATTAGCCAGGCTAGAGCTGAAAGGTGGCTGTTTAAATCAGGACAGTCAGTGTTGTTCTTTTGGCGTTGCCAATTATTATAAAGGCTGTCTTCGTATGTGCCCTTGGTTTGCTTGTGACGCCGGCTTCTCATGTAAGTTGACCATCTTTAATTTTTGAGAACCCTTGATAATGAGTAGGTACTTAAAGGCTATGTAGCATTGATACTTCATTTTGGTAATGTTCGTATCGGATATCGATACGATATACCGGATGCGGATACTTCAACATATACTTTAAATAAAATTTACAAGGCATTTTCTCTAGTTGACTCATTTTTACTTCTTTTATAACCTTGAAAATAGTTTTTTCATCTTGTAACATAATTGATACTAGATGGGTCTATTCTGTCAACTTATTTTTACTTTTTTCAGAAAAATAAGTTAGGTATGAAAAAATAAGTTCAGAAGAAAAAATAGTAGTGCAGGAAAATAAGTTGAAAAAAACAACTTATTATTTTGCGTCTCACACAAAACAACTTTTGATAAGAAATAAGATAAGTTCAATTAAGAAAAAATAAGTTCAAATGAGAAAAATAAGTTAAGATAGTTCAGATAAGTAAAAAAAGTGAACAAAACAAACCTGATATCGCTTATAATATTAAATAATTCTCATATTTTCTTAATTTAATACTCTTTCATCCTATAATACTTGTTACATTTCCATTTTGGATCGGGTTTTTATGTAAGAGAAAAAAAATATTAAGACCAATACTTTATGAATAATTAGGTAAAAAGGTGGATTAAATGAGAAGTTAGGGAGATGAAAAAATAAGGGTAAAGTAGGAAAAATTGGGTTTCAACGATGACAAAATAAGTGTAGTAATTGTAAGAGTTTATATAGACTACAGCTTAAAAGGGAAATTTAGCAAGTAAATGGATATCCATTTAAGGAAATGTAGCAAGTATTTGGGACTGGGAGTATTTTTTTACTCACTTCGTAACATAATACTTGCAACAATTCTATTATTTGTGAGAGATAAAATATTCAATTGTGCAAGTATTACGTTACGGAGGTATATTAATATGTTTCTCCGTATCTGTTCTTTTAAATGTCATATCTCGTATGTCATATCCGTACTAGACTACTAGTTACTAGTATCTATGCAACAAAGCTTGAAGGTTAACTTGTAGAAGGAAAGTACTTTTTCCGTAACATAAAAATTTCAGCAAAGCGTTTTTCACGCATTTCAAAGAAGATATTTAAAYGTGGAAACAAGCAAWATTAATTAAAGTAATTTCATAAGTAGAAACCTATAATCTCATTCTTTTATTAAAAAATATTAGATTTATTTGCTTGTTTACACCCTTAAATATCTTCCTTAAAATATGTGTGAATATGCAATGTTTCAATCTTTATGTTACGGAGGAAGTATAAACAAACMAAAGAGGGTCTTCACCTAATTTTCAATGCATTTTCTCTAGTTTAATTAGATGCTATACACTAAGTATTTGGTGATTGGAATAAAGTTGTATACTTTGAACAATTTGTGAAAGATACGAAATAATAGCAAAACAAAGGAAGCATGGAGGATAATGTATTGCAATAGAAAATAACAGCTTTTCGAATAGTTTACACTCCCACTAAACTGCACTACACATTAGTTAAATTTCGTCATCATTTTTCAACGTATTCTCCCCTCYACTTAGCACTGCTTAGATAATACTAACCTAGCAAATTCTAGAAACTTTTACATAATTTTAATCTCTAAATTATTGTAAATTACCTAATTACTCGCTGCATAATAATATTGATTCATTACATATTGTTACTACTTTTGATTAGTTCAGATAACAAATGYATCCTTATTTTTATTAMTTTGGCAAAAAGGAACAAACTCAACATCAACTAAATTAGTCCTGTGTCAATGAAGTACCATTATTCGTGAAAAGGCATGAAAAAGAGCTGAATATGTTATCCTTATTTATTTAGTTACTTTCATGCAATACTATATTAATTACGGTGATGCCCGTGTATGAAATAATACCATTCCAGTTTATATGATGATTCATAACTAAACACTAATAACTATAACAGAATTTGAAAATTTAATGGACTTTAATTTTTACAATTTGATATTAATCAGTCCTTATTACTGTTTCAATTTATATTAAGGCTAATAACATCAACATGACTTGTAAAGTAAAGCCAAGAAAATAGAATAAAAAAATTTATTTGTAATAAAATTTAAGTTATTGGATAACCTTTGGTATTGTACTCTAGTTCGCTAGCTTATGGAACTTGCATTTTTCTTTCTTAAATAAAATAATTTTTTTTAACAAAAGTTTTTTGTGGGTTGGAAAACACAGGTTAGTAAAATTATAAAGTATCTTGTGAAATTTTCTAGGAATTTTATACATTTACCTATACTTGATCACAGTGAGGATAGAAAAAATAGGAAATAAAAAATGACAATCATTTGGTCAATTTGGAGGAAATTTGTTTGCATATAGAATATGTAAAGTCATGGGTCTTATGTGATATAGCAGCTGTTTTAATTATATTACTCTTTACAGTTTTGTATTATAAAGTATAGTCATTTTTTATATCCCAATACATATTAATATAAAAATTGATGTAAATGAATTTCATACTATAGTTTTTTGCCATATTTGATGGGACTGAGTAGTTTCTATTTTCTTTTAATAAAGAAAAAAAAAAACAAGGCCTATTTAAAAATAAGAAAAAATAAATCAAATTAACATGACAATTTAAGGCGGAAAGATAAATGATTTTACGAATCTAAAATAAGCAGTGAAAATAGAAGGAAAAAGAAAATCGAAGACGAAAAGAGGAGAGAGAGAGAGAGTATTTTTATGTTTGAAATTTCGCATGTAGATATTTGCAAATATCAATAAAAAGATCAAATGTTAATTTTGGTGCATAAGGACGTAAAGACTGTATGTATTGGATTTATTCTTTAGTGTTTTTTAGTAAAAAATCTATTAAAAAGTTTTTTGTAATTTAAATCTTTTAAAAGGACATTTTACAAAATGATTAATTAAGAATACCAAGCCTTTGGAAATGGAATAGTAATTAATGCAATTTTGGCAGAGGAAAAAATTGACATCTGTACTATCTATAGAGTAAATATGCGTAAACATGCCTCTTTTTAGTATTTAGTTATAGATTTCTCCGCTCTAAACTTATGTGAGTGAAACAACTCTGGCAGATGGGCTATTAAGCAAATGTCCCCACTATGATCCTCCGGGACAAGGCCATGGGAAGATTATTACCTTGAAATGCAAGCTTTTATCGTCCCTATATAGTTTCGCTGGTTCAATCATATACGAATAATTGGATATCTAAATTGGGAGTGTTGTACGCTGCGATAGGTAAATGTGGTTGATTGGGTATTCGAGGTTTCTGAAAAATCATCTATTACATGATCATTAATCTTTTCATACTTAGACAAGGAAAAGAACTCCCTTATATTTAATCCCACAGCAAGGAGAGGATATGACAAAATGTAAAGGTTGAGAAATTCCTTAAGCGTCAATTAGGCGGAACAAAAAAAATAATATTTGTAGATTGAGTAGTCTTACTTGAAATTTGCAGATGTAATTCGGATTAAATATGCAAAAATATGACAAGAGAGCCTTTTAAGATTAGATAACAAAAAACCTAAGAGAAACATAGGTCACAAAACTAACAAATTTCTACCAAATAAAGTTGGGAAATAATTGCGCTAGATCGCAACTTATGTAAGACCCCTTTTCCCCATCATCTGGGAGAAATTGGCCTCTAGTTGTAAATTATGCTATACCACCTGGTTTGTTTCAATGGGGAGAGGAGACATTTAAGGAGGGGATGTGGTGAAACTGAAATTGAAAAGAGGAATTCAGGGTTGATAAAATTGAGACACCTATGACAGGAGAGAGAGAGAGAGAGAGAGAGAGGATGTTAAAGACTCACGAGAACGCGTTCTAAATAGTATTTTTTATTACTAAACGATCATTTGAAGGGAGCATGGGGGCAACTAATTTTTAAAAAGAGGAAGTAATCCAAGTTTTAGAAATACATGAATATTGCTAATCCGCTTTAAATTGGATTTCGCAGAAACCCTGGTAGTCCCTGATGGCGGTGGTAGGTAATAAGTGTTCGTATGTGGTAGCTGCTGCTGGCTTGACATTGGTGTATGGTAATATCCAAACATCATCTTTCAGGTTTCTCGGCGGACCTCTTGCATCTTATTCTTCTTTGACCGTTTTTGTCTGTCACAATCGCATTATGCTGATGCTGAGATCGCAATGACAACGTTAAGAGTTTAATACTGATTACTAAAGACTATCCTCATCCTTAAATTTTCATATTTGGTGGCCTAAAAGATTCTCCCAAGTCTTGAAAAATGCCATTCTAAGGGTCAAGTAACATTAAGATGCACGTAGGTCTATTGCTTCTGGTTTTTTCTTCTTTTTCTTTTTCTGCATCTTTCTTTGGAGTCCTGAAAACATGTTTGTGTGAGCTTAGTTTTAAAGTGGGGTTGAAGTTTAATGGCATCAATTTCTTTCATGGCTGTCAAATCCTTTGATAGTTCTTAATAAATTTGCTTCAGTGAGGCCACAAAATCTTATCATGCAACCTTAACCTCCACAAATGGAAAAAATTAAAATGGACTCATTTGAAAAAGCCGCTGGATCTGGCGCATAGAGTAATTATTAAATCCTTGAATCTTTAAACTTAGGAAGAGTATGATCAAACTACTTTTCAAGCATGCATTCACTAAGAAACTGTTAGCTGTCATATTATTTCTTTTGGCGTTAAAAATTGTAACTTGATACTGTGTTTGCTTAATGTTAGACTAAAGGTCTGTTTTCTGGGGACGGCAATCTCTCTTTTTCCCTCTCTTGCTTGCAACTGGTGGGGTTTAACCAAGTTTACTGAAGAGGAGCGTTTCCTAAGGCTATTAATGAAGATTACTAATTGCATACTGTTTACTTTTCTCTGCAGAATTGTTGTTTTTTTTTTGTCTTTTCCTTGTATGGTCATATACGATAACTTAGCAGATACTTGCAACTTGTATGTTTTCTGAATCTTCATTTTTTCATGCATCTATGTATTTAATGGACTTCATATGATGATATTAGGAAAAGCATTAGGTTACTAATGAAAAGACTAGGTAGATTACTGCTATTTAAAAAAAAAGTACTCCGTATAAAGTACAGAACTTCACTGAACACGAAAAAAAAATAAAAATTTAAAACACTAAAGAATGTTATGTTGCATTGAAAGCTTACATTGTTACACTGATCTTTCAATGCAACATACCATAGTAAAGACAATTTAAGTTCATAATTTAATTTTACTCTTCCCAACACACTGATCTTTCAAAATGGTTTCATTTCAAATTTAATTTTACTCTTCCCTATACAAACTCCCTATTTAAGTTCCCAGCACACACTCTGTCATTCATTCATAACAATTCAATAATTTTTTTTAATTAACCTCATAACTATCATAAATTCACAGTAGACTCTTAAGTATTCTACTATTTTTCCTGCTTGTCCTTGTGTTTCTTTCATGCATAAGTGAATAGCAATGGGGGTTGGGGGAATTCCTAGCTTAGTCACTTGCTAAACTTAGTCTGCGTATATCATGGCAATATCSGTAATTTGGAGAAACTTTCATGGGCACAGAAGTGATTTGGCRATAAATCCCATTAGACCGTTTGGCATTGCCCGTCAAGGAAAAGTATTTGTTTGCAATTGTAAGAAGTATTCCAGATCATTACAATGATAAAGATACAAGAGTTGGATACTTTCTCCGACCTATGATTTGCATCCACTTACAAAACAATCAAGATAAGAAAGAAATTACTGACCAGATTTACAGGAAATCATCGAATTATAACCAAAGCAAGTTTTGTAGYAAATTTAAAACATTTCTCAGTTATCTTCTAAGCACTATAAGAGAGTAAGTAGGTGCTGTGTGATAGAGGGAGAAGAGAGATTTGTCAAAGCGTGCTTTCTCAGCCAGTAAAGCATCATTCAACCACTATCCATTCTATTTTCAGTATACTTATCTTTCTAAAATGTGAATAAATTTTAATGTTTTTCAACCGTTTGGAAATGGTCTTATAACATCCCAATTTCAAGCACTTTCACACATAATCCCTCTTCCTAACCCTATCGTTTTAAATTGCTCCGATTAAGGGTTTTTTTTTTTTTTCGTTTTTTTTTTCTTTTATTTTGAAGGAAAGAAAAAGGGGATTTTATTAAGAAACAATCAATAAATGTTTCAATACAATCAAAGGCCTCCGCCTATAGGGATGTGGTAGTATGTATAGGGTTGGGCGGGCGCGGGTTCTGTTTGCCTTTTCCATCTCCATTCCCAGCTTTCATTTTCACCATGGGTATAAATTTCATCCCATCTCCCTCCCATTAGGTTGAAATAAAAAACCATCCCGCCCACACTTACTTTGGTAAAAATCCCACTAAATCCCCGCCTCACATCCACTGATCCACCCACCAAAATCATTATAGATTTTTGCACTAGTTAAAATTTTTATTTACTTGCACAAAAATTAACCTAAAGAAAATTAAAAGATAAGTTATAAACTTTTGATTTTTTAAATATTGATAGATTAAAAGGTAATTTTAATGTTTAAATATAATTTATTTAACTTTATATAATCACAGCGGGATTGGGAATGGGCGGGTATAGCTTAGAGAACCATCCCCATGGTGGGTAACAATTTTTAACTCCTCATGCCTCACCCCGCCACCCACCAAATTGGACCCATCTTCCGCCCCGATAGGGTTGGGGATTGGGCGCGGGTCTCCCTATTTGACCCACCCCCGCTTGCAACCCTAGCCCACGGCATCCCGAAATACCACTCCGGACCCACAACCGAACCACAACTCGCTCCCCTAATTCTATAGGATTAAATTTAGCCTAATGATGCGCAGCCATTACCATCACGCTTTACATGCTTCCTACCTAACCACTTGAAAATAAATTACAACAAGCAAATATACCTTTCCAATAGTTAAATCAAGTGGGAAAACTTGCAGCATGTTCCTGTATCTTGCGCCCACTGAAAGAGCAATCACTCTCAAACACTCTAACCCTTGTCGCAAAGCCAGCCTCAAGGCTATTTTAAATTCAAAAGAGTGTAGGCATGCGCTCCGCCATCTTCAACCTCCACCCCACCTTAAGTTGCTCTCACTGCCGCTCCTAAACCACATCACCTTCATCACCGCTACTGACACCCCAAACCAATCACACCCCTCACCAATACAAACCAGCATCACAGTTTAATTTTTGAACCCACCTCTTCGTGGAGGAGAACCACGAGCGAAAGCCACCGTTCACTGGACCAAACCTAACCAACGTGTCCGGAGTGAGCATCAAGGAATGCGTCATAATAAGGATAGAGCACTACCACACTACGTCACCATACGAATGAGCCATATGTCCGCGAATATCGTCTCGTCTCCTCTGCTGTCCCTAAGCCCACAACAACCTCGCTTCCCAAGCAGTCACTGTATCCTCCCCTTTCCATCACCATAAACCACCACTCTTTAAACTCCATCCTTTGATCCACCAAGTCAACGCCCAAACCCAGCTCCAATGCCTCCCAACCCTCGACTGCCAAAGGACATCTGTGCAAAGCATGATAAACTCTCCAACTCACTCACACAGCACCCTAAGCTCCATCCACGCCGCTAATCCTCACAGCCAAATTATCCTTCTACGAAGAAGCCGCAAAACAGAGCTGCCATACATAAAAACTTTAACTTTCGGGAGATGCACTAAACTCACAAAGCCGCACCCACAAATTTAGAGCCACTAGAAGAAGAAGATGGCTTACTTCATTTAGCATCAATCCACTAGCAAAAGAGTACCCTCCTGTTTTAGTCGAGTGCACACCGATCCCTTGAGTAGTGCCAAAAGTAAGCAATCCGAACAACCACTCTCACTTAACAACATACCTTACCCTACCCTCTCAGCCTCAAAATTAAGAAATAAGCTTCTGCACACTTATCTTCGTCCCACCCACTTTTTTGCCAATCGATTAACTCCGCAACTTTCATGTCCAAACATGCACCATTCCTAGGCGAGACCGGAACACAAAAGGCGGACCATAAGGCAACCACCTACCGACCAAACATAAACACTCTCACATTACCTACCTCCACACGATGACCTCCTGAATAATCCATTAGCATGCTGCAAACTCCTCCAAACAAAACTTGATTACAACCAACGACGGCGTCAAGAATAGAAGGTACGTGGGTAGTATCTAGCTTTTAACACTTTTGTCGCACAAGAATTATAACAGTATTGTCCAAACTTGCTTAGCCAACAATGCTTCATAAAAAGTCCACATGATGGAAACCCATACCCACTCACCTTCTCTTATACAAAGCTTATCCAAGCAACCATTGATCTTCCTCTCCCCCATCCTTGGATCCCACCCAAACTTAGCAATCATAGATTGGAATTATATCCAAACACAATGAAGAAAGTAGTTTAAAAGATACTCATAATGTAAGTAGGGAAAGATTGGCAATTGGCTAAATGACACCTCCCTACCCGCAAAAGAAAGAACTTTTCCTTCCACCCTTTAAACTTTTTACGAATCCTCTCTTGATCACCTGAAACACCTCTTTCTTAGACCGCCCCCCAACTGTTGGGAAGAACAAGATATTTTGAAGGAATTGAACAACGTTACCCCAAAATGTTCATTAGCCTTTGTTGCACCTCATCAGACAGCCCGGGCTAAATGAAAGATGGGACTACTCAAAAAACTCACCAAAAAGACCTCCGTAACATCAGCACCTTTTGATAGCTCCAGGTCTATGTTCTTCGGACACAACATCTTTGCCATCATAACCGTGTCGACACGACCTGACCAGGATATGGTATGAAACCGTTGAGAGCAACAAATGAAGGAACGATCAGAAAGATGGTGTTGAATGAAGGACAACAGAACACGTCAATTTAGAGAGAGAGAAAGAGAGAGAGAGAAGATGAAGGGATTCAATGAAGTTACTTTTAAACTTACTGCCATAAAACAAATATTTTTAAACCGAACCCATAAAGTTGTGTATAGCTTTCCAAGAAAGAGTAGGTATGTGGGCCTTATAGAAATAATATATTATAGTTTGGCTTCCCAAGCAAGCAAGGCAGCAAGCTTTCCCAATTTTTTTATAGGGTAATGTTTAAATTTATTTTAGAGGACTTTAAAACTTTAAATTGAATGCTAATATATTTATCCTAACTCAAAATTATTTCCGTATTCGTACCCGAGTCTAAAGTTAAGATAATGTCCCCGTGTCTTGAATTTTTAAGAATGACGTATCGAACACTCGGATTCATACCAATATGGGATACCCGTACCTGTGTCAATGTAACATAGCTCACAGTCACTCTCTTTGGCCCTCGCAAAAAGGATACWGTCGTTGGCAAACAATGACTTACTGAAGATGCACCTCTAGCTACTCTAATCCCTCTCCCCACCAGCATTACGGGACAACAAATGAGAAAAGACCTCCGTACAAAGAATAAATAAATATGGCGATATAGGATCACCATGCCGAAGCYCCCTAGACGGATAAAAATGCTCTGAATCRACACCATGACACCATTCACCAGCACCAGAACRCAWGCTATAAAGCCTATAACCATACCAACCCATCTATCAGCAAAACCAAACTTCCTCATAGCCAGCTCTAAGAACTCCCATTCCACTCGATCGTAAGCTTTGCTCATATCTAATTTTAGGGCCACATGACCCTTCTTAGTTCTTACGATTCTTTTGATTTTTTAAGTAGTGAAAAGTCTCAAAAGGCGACTAAAGCATTGTCTGTAATCAAACGACCTGGAGTAAATGCACTTTGGTTACACAATATCAGACGAGACAAGCTTCAATCTATTAGCTAAGACMTTAGACACTAGCTTATACAGAACATTACATAAAGAAATTGGACGAAAATCTGACATAGCTAAAGGCGACTTAATTTTTGGAATAAGCACAATTCTAGTATTATCAATAAAACTAATATCAGAATGACCCTCTAAAATATTATTGACAAAATCAGATACATCATTACCATTAATGTGCCAAAATTTCTGAAAGAAATTTGCATTAAGCCCATCAGGACCAGGAGACTTACTAGGATTCATTTGGGAAAGAGCTTTAGAGACCTTGTCATGGGAAAAAGAAGCACAAAGGGAATCATTCATCTCAGCCRTAACACATTTTTCAATGCCACCCAAGGCTTCCTCAAAGTAGTTTGGGCTAGAAGAATTAAAAAGTTGCTGGAAGTAGTTCACGGCAACCACAGCAATTTCCTCCTCATTCTTAGTCCA
Source organism: Bassia scoparia (assembly GCA_008642245.1). Taxonomy (NCBI): domain Eukaryota; kingdom Viridiplantae; phylum Streptophyta; class Magnoliopsida; order Caryophyllales; family Amaranthaceae; genus Bassia; species Bassia scoparia. The sequence continues at coordinate 65,282 of SNQN01002165.1, read as the reverse complement.
AACACCATTTGCATTATTAATTCCCTTAATTAAATTCCTTCTCTTCCTCATAGAAGCCTTCATATGAAAAAAATTTGGTATTGCGATCACCCTCCGTAATTAGATTGATACGAGAGCRTTGTCTCCAGTAGATTTCTTCCTTAGCCATAAGATCATCTACTTCACTCAACACCCTCCGATACTCCTCACTTACCTCTCTACTAGGAGCACATTTTGCAAGGAAAACTAAATGTTCTTTCTTTTCCTTCACCCTACGCAACTATCCCCAAACTCCTTCACACTCCACTCCCGCAAGGCATTACTCACTTTACCTAATTTCCTCGGCACCCCTTCCACCACACRGCGTGCACCCTCGCCCCACACCCTCTCCACTACCTCCGCACACATCGGTGACGTAAGCCAAAAATCCTCAAATTTAAAGCCCCTTCCCTTCCTTTTCAACCTCTTATTCCCCTCGTATTCCATAAGCTTTAGTGGAAGATGGTATGAGAGCCCTTCATCCAAATGAAACACACTTAATAACGGAAAAGAGTCAATCCACTTTTAGTTCCCCAACATCCTATCCAACCACTCATGTAAACTACTATCACCCTCACACCCATTCCACCATGTGTATTGAAACCCAATTTATCCCAAGTCTTAATAAGTCACACCACTCGACCGTACTTCTAAAATCTTCTAGMAAAWTTTGATCCCTCCTTRGCCCTCATTATACATGATTTGATTAAAATCTCCCCCACAAAGCCACGGCCCATCCCAATCATCTTCATCGTACAAGACTCGAAGCAATTCCCATGATAGATGCTTGTCTTGACCCCCCTTTGAACCCATCGGTCACCCATAGAAACGGTGAAATGCCCATCTAACTCTCGAACAAACCCGCACCAAACATCATATGATGTAAGGATGGATCGCACGACCACGTCAAGATTTGAACTCCAATAAAAAAACCTTCCTGTCCTACCTGCCAAATATCACTCATCTCCCCTACCTTATATTAGTCTCATCAAAAAAAACTAACTCTACCTTCTCCCGTTTAGCAACTTTTTACCATTGTCAACTTACTCAGTTTAGTTGGTGAAAGAGATATTTTACTATTTTCGTCCTAAATGGGTTAAAAGGGACAAAGTAAAAGCTATAATCTATTACCCCAACTTACTCCAGCTCCGTCTTCATTCATCCAAGAAATTTGCAAAAAAAAAAAAAAAAATTTTTTTTTTTTAAATATAACTTCCTCGTATCGTTTTTAATTGCAACAAATAGCATTTTAGAAATTACTTATTAATTGCAACAAAACTCAAACTTTTCTATTTTGGGTTTAAAAAATTGTATTATTACTAATTTACCCTAATTTTTTTATGTGTTAGCTTTTTTCATGACAACCACTCAAATATAAATTTCACTTTGTTTTTAGGGACTTTCTCCCCAAAAAACCCATGGCAATGGAGTTTTTATTACCCAAAAGGTCCACTTTTCTCTCCCTATTATATTAGCAACTTGCAATTATTAAACCAAGTACAATTAGCTTAGTTAATTTATCCTTATCTTTTTTGCTTAGGAGTCTGTAATCTTTAGTTTGTTGCATTTAAAACGATACGGAGGAAAGTAATAATTTAATGAGAACTACCACCTCAGTTGTCACTTTGGGTTGTCTCTTTCAAGACTTTACTCAAAACATGACAACTCGTAATCGCGGTTGGGCAACCCTAGATACCCACTCAAATATGTGCCAACGTTCGTCAAAAATAGCAGAGAAAATTTAGATTTTCAGTGATTTAGGGATTTTTGATGACTTGGATTTGGCTCTAGATTTTTGTTTGCGGTTTCTGGTAGTTCCTACAATTCGAGATGAGCGATTCTTGTTGGTCTTAACCATTGTTGGATTATTGTTGTTAGTTTCAATTCTGTTGTTTGTTTAATGGCTTTTATGGTTAAAATTGAATGGCAAGGGTGGAAGTTGCCAATAGTTTAGATAGTGGGTGGTGCACTTATAAGGGTTGCTTTGTACTGGGTGGTGGTGACACTAATGACAGAAAGTGAAAAAAGATCAGAATTGATGTGGTTGGTGGTCATGGAAAATAGAAGACATGAGTTTTAAGGTGGGTGAATGTGAAATAAACCAAAATGAGACTATTGTAGAATTTAGATATAAGGCATAATTGAAGATTTTTCACTTATAACTTTAATTATTAGAAAGTTCAACATTGTGCCTGGCTTATGAATCATTTTTCAATCTTTTAAAGGCATCATATGAATTATAAAACTCTCTGGGTACCCACATGAATTTAGATAAATTAAGGAGCACCCCATGAAAATTTCCTTTTTATATTGGGAATTCATTTTTTTTCTTAATTATTTTTCAACTGATCTCAAAAATTGCAATGATTTTTCCACGGTAAGCCATTCTCAATTTTGTTCTAGAGACCATCCATCATGTGTCATATTTATTAAAACCTTGGAAAACTTGAATGTAAATTCTAATTGGGATAGCATGACCTTCCGTCAAGACATAAGGGTAAAACACATGCTTGGAAGGCATTGAAGAAACTAAACGCAATTTTATTTATTTTTGCTAAAACATGGAAAGTGAACTTTCGGGTCATTGAGTAGACCTTTAATTCTAGTATGTCTTTGTGACTCCCTACTAAAACCACATAGTCATTTTTTCTCTTTTCCTTTTGGAAATTCCCATGGTAGCCTCCTATTTTCAATTTTCTATTTGGTGGCGGAAAAAAGTTTATTACACAAGCGACATTCAATTGTAGCATGTTACAAATGGTGACTTTAATTCCACTTAAAAGGTGGCTAACCCTTTTTTTTAAGGGAAATTACTACCTAGCCATAAGTTTATGGACAATCCCACCTCCACATCCTTTTAGCCTGCAAACCCCCCCCCCCCCCCCACACAACCACAACACACACACACTAGTCGTTCACAAATGCACTATATACACACCACCGTAACACTACCTTCAAACCACCATAAGCCAAATTTTATCCCTCAAACTTTAAACCAACCCTAACAACACCAACTACTAATACACACTAAATCACCGTAGTTTTAAAAAGCGTGAGGCGCCCGAGGCACAAGGTATTTCGATGCGAGGCACTCTTTTTTTCTTTTTTTTTTTTTGCGAAAACCTATTTATTTAGTATAATAATACCTTATTTTATTTTGCTACTAATTAAAATTTTAAAGTAGAAGGCTTAGCATTTCCCTTTCCTTTTTTGTTACGTTTGAGAGTTAGGCTCCGTTTGGTAGAGCGTAAAAACATTTTCCATGAAAAGTGTTTTCCTCTCATTTCCAATTTTACATTGTTTGGTACTCAAAGGAATGTAAAATCATTTTGCATGGGAGTAAAATTTTCCTTACAATTATGRAAAACCATTTTCCTTTCAAAATGAAAAGAAAACTATTTTCCTCTCATCTCTTATATACTCTTCCCTCACTACCTCCTTTCATCCCCTTCATTTTCCCTATTTCCATCACATTTTTTACATGTAACCAAACAATGGAAAATTGTTTCCATGAAAATTGTTTTCCATGGGAAACTAATGATTGCAACAAACCATTTGAAAGGATTTTAAAGAAGAGATATGAAAGTGTTGATGAACAAATTAATTAAATTATGACTAATTCCCTATAAACTTTTTCTTGTAATCAATTGATCAATCAAAGCACTAATCCCATAAGTGGGGTCGGCTAAAATGAATCAAAAGTGATTATTCTAGAAAGTCATCCACAAATATTTTCCTTCTCCACTCCCTTCAATCGAGAGCCTCATATATTTGATTAACATTTCTAATTGAAAGAGCTATTATACAATTTCCTTCTGCAAAAACAAAATTGGATGCAAAGCCAGTATGGCACCACAATTATCCCATGTTTATAAATGTGTCTTTATCCTTATTCTTTGTTCTTATTTTCAATGCAGTTGATTATGCTTCAATTTAGTTTAGCTCATTTTGCATTTTTTTTTTAATAATAACAGGACCAAAATGTAGTAGTTTCTGATTTTTTTTTAACATTCTCTACTTTCCGAAGGTTAGGCATCCAATATGTTGCATCTGTGTATGTAAATTTTGTAATTTTGTTTTTCCTTCTATACTTTACAGGTTGTTCATGTCGTTGATTCAACGGGAACAAATGGTGAAGTAAAAGACTTAACGTCGTATGTGTCATTCTTTTCCTCAACTCCAGGGAACTTGAATAAAGAGATTGGGCTGATCAAAGAGGGATTTGAATGTGGCAAAGAGCAGGCCCTTGATTTTGTTACTTTCTCTGTGAAATATGGTTGCCGGACTTATAATGAAACGGAAAGTGGATGGAGTGACCTTGATTTACCGAGAATTGTAGTTAATGATGATAAGAAGACCGACGATGCAAGAGTGACTGAGATTTCAATTGACACAAAGGTCTCTAGGAGGTGGTCTATGGCAATCAATACTCATAAAATAGCAGAYTTTCAATTCGGAGGTAAGAACCCTTTGCATTATTTTYTTAGTCAATTTGGCAGAACACTATATATTTTAATRMAACAACTGTTTATATGAGCTATGATTATGCTTCTAAATAATCAGAACCATCTTTTTAAAGAGCAGATAAAATCTTTGATATAAGTGGATGCCTTTAATACATTGTAGTAAACCCATAAACAATAAGTAGAGAACCCTTGACAATTTTGGGATGGCTTTGCGTTTACCTAAATAAATGGTGGTGCTTCCTTTTTTAAACACGAGGGGAAAAGCCTTTCATCCTCCTGAACCATTAAATTTCTTCGGTCTTATCTTTTTTGAAGTATTCGACAATAACCGAGGGGTCATCTAAAAGGCACATTTATTTCACTTTTGGTTGTTGTAGTGTTACCCCTTTTTATGACTTCTATGCATTCCAGTCTCAGGTGATCTCGGGGAGTTGGTTCCCATGAGCGACAAGGGCAGTGTTGATGGCCGGCACATAATTCAGTTTTCCGGAGGAAAGAATGCCCCGACGAAATTTGATCTTACACTTTATTGGGTAAAAAGTTCTGTGCATGCTTCCAAGCAAGTGGATTACGACGACAAAGAACAGAGTTATCTTATAAAACTAAGAACTGATGTAGACAGATTGACTCCAAAAGTTGAGAAGGTATTAATGAAGCTTCCTTCATGGTGCTCCCAGTTTGGGAAATCTACATCTCCTCATACATTAGCATTCTTGACCAGTCTTTCGATTGATTTCTAAGACAGTAACGTAGTTGCCTAACAATCTGTTTTGTTTGAAAACTTTTGTAATTTTTGTAATTTAATTTGTAAAATTCTCTTTTATCTTGTCTCTTGTTAGCTATGTAATTAACTACTGTAATTACTACGCACGCAATATCAAAATAATAAATTTCTACTTGCAATTTGATTGTCCCAAGATGTGCAATGTTTTTAGGGTAAAACTGTACAAGACTACAAGTACACATACACTAAGCCCTGGAAAAAGCTTAATTTATCCACTGGGTTGACTATCCACCACTAATATAGTGTTGGTAATGGCATTGAAAATAGAGTCCCACTTATTTAAAATAATATTAGTTTAATGTTTTCCCAATACTCTCCTTCTATTGGTCTCCATAAATCTCACCCCACTAATAGTCTCCTCTAATGGCCAACATTCTATCTCATTTTTCCATTCCTATTGGCTAGTATATGTGAGGTATATATACACTAAGTGTATGTGTATCATCTCTCAATATTTTATATAATTTAAATAATATCCCTTTGTTTTTTTTTTTTACTAGAAAATAATATCCCTTTGTTGCACATAATTAATTACGGATAAAGTATTTCTATTTTTAATATCTTTAGTTGTATTATACTAAAGATAACTAGCATTTTTTGCACGCTATGCGTGCGGAATACATTAAGTTTTGATAACTTTATTCAGTATTACAGAGTATACACTTCTTCAAAATTGTAATATTTTCAAAGTTCTTATTTCATTTATGGATCGTATAATTGTGATCGAACTAATTGCGATTTCATTAATTAATTAGATTTTTTCAAGGTAATGTTAATTAATTTTCAATTGTGATATCTAATTATTTTCTAGTACGAGTAAGTTGGCTTGAATAATTAATTCCTTATTTAACTTATGCTGTGCATTGATATTAGTTTACATGATTTGTCTGTTTTTCTGAACTTTTTTTGTTTTATTGAAGTTTTTTTTTTTTTATTTTATAGGAGAAATGATGCTATCTAGTTAAATTTGGACGCTAGGCTTACATGCCATTTCATCCCCCTTAGACCCTATTAATAGAATTATGTTTTAGATTCGATAGAAGCTTATGCATGAGATTTTTTATATAGATTTATTTTTGTTTTTCCAAAGATCTAGTATGATTTTTAAATTAGTTTGTTAATTCATGATAAAAATAAATCATCATCAAATTGAAATATATGATATTAAATTACTATTGAACATTTACTGTTTGTAGCAAGTATAAAACCTTATATCTGGCCTCTATATATTTCTTCCTATCTCGTTTGAGAAGAGGGTGGTGGAGGCTTCTTTCAATGTTACTTCTGCAGAGCTGACCTGCTATTGGACAAATGGTACAAACTCTGTTTTGTTGTCTTTCTTTCAGGTTTAGTCCAAAGTGAGTACCTAAGCACTAAGCCAAACGCACTTGCACACTTCGCTCTAGCAGCAATCCAAGAAGTGGGTCTGACACCTGCACAAAGGAGAAAAAAACCTATCCAATCATACTCCCCTACGAGACAAAGAAGTTCGTGTCTAAGGAGAGTAAAAGAATAGTTAAATTTAATGAGATGAACGAAGAGAGTTGCTACAGTTTCTTGTTATGAGTTGTAGAATTTGTGTGTTTTTTACGTGTGCAATAAATGCGATTTCTGGGTATTTATAGGGCAATCCCTCAAACCCTTTGCCATTCTTAGATGAATGATAGTTGTCACCCATCACACCATAGATCCATCCATTTTCACTGTTCTATCGTACAGATGTCTGCCTTTAGTCCGTTACAAATAGATTTTAAATCTGTTACGGAATGTTGCCACATAGATCGCTTTGAATCCCATTATAAATCGGACACGTGGGTCAAGGATTTCCGTGACAAATCATTGCCCCTTAAAGACCCTCTAAACGCTTTGGTTACAGGGAGTGTTTGATTCATGGCCTTTCAAAATTTACAATTGTTGTAATTCAAGAAATGCACATGATTACTGTTTAAAGACAATTAGATTTTTTTTTTTTTGTAGAAAGCCCCTTCGCATGGTGTGAATTGTGAGGAACTTAGGTCGCCACTTCCTCCTTTTTTTTACCGCAACAACAGCTTAGCTCAAGATGCTCAACTTTGCCAAGCATCAAAATCATTTTCCCCCTTTTTCTTACGCCTCGTCAATTTCAAATTTCAATGTGGCGAAGTGTTAGCACCTGAATAGAGGTATAACATAACCCCATATGCATACGTGACTGAGAGTTGTTCTATTGACTATCATCTACTAAAAAAATCAAATATTTCTTGCCTTCTCTCCTCACTTACTTGCATAAGTATCACGAGTTCGACAGCCAAACCTGCTTCGGCAGAGTATAGCATTCCAATCCGGTCTCGCTAGTTTAGGTTTCAGCCTAGTTCCCGAGTTGCTCTCGAGCATTCCAGTACTGACCGACTTTTCTCTTATGCACTACTTCTCTTTATTTCATTTTTATCTATAGATAATAATGAGTGGTTGCGCAGTTCAACGAACTCGTCTACCCCTTAAGTATCAGGTGGCCCAAAGGCCTAGGCCACTTCTCGCCTGTGGCCGTCGCTATTATGCTCTTCGACCACGTTGTGCCTTTCCTGTCTTCGCACTCCACGCAGCTGACTCCCATCCCTGACACCTGGCTTGTGCAGAGATACAATGACTCGCAAAAAGAGTGTCGCTCATAAAAGGCCTGAGGACCAAATCCTTTAGGATGCGAAAATCCCCAGTACCTCCGGGCGAGTGGCAGAGGAAGTGAGGGATGGTGATGATGATGAGACATTGAGTGCGGAGCTGGATGCTGGCTTCTCCGCAGGGAGCGACGAGGAGATTGACCTACGTGCACCCCCCTTCTCATGGATAGATAAGGACAAAGATACCCCCAATAGGCATTTCGCAACTGACCCCCACCTCGTGGTGTCACATCATGGGTTACATGGGTGCTTGTAAAGTATTTGGGTTCCCATTATTGACGGGAGCCTTCCTTCGCATGCATATTTTATAAAAGAACAGTAGGTGTCAAGYTGGTTTGTTCAAACTGTCGYAGAAGGAAGGCTATATGACAGCCGTGGATAAACCCAWTAAGATCAATAACTGGAAAGGTGATTTCTTTTTGGTGTCTTCTAAGGATACCAAGCTSGTGAAAATTCTTTCCGCCTGGTCMAGGTACCAGACTTCCTACAAGGAGGATGAATAATATCCTTGCATGACTGATAATGACCAAAAGCAACTCAATTTCTTTAGGTCTGAAGAGATTGTGGATAAGGCTTCAGTTGGCAAGGTTAAGGTCCCACGGAATTGGGTTCCTTTTTATGAGTGTTTCTGTGACCGYGACTTCTTAGTTGCCTTAGACCTCGCTGGAGGTCGCWGGATTGAGCGTGCTTGGAGAGGTAGCCCTTTAGCTCTTTCMCTTATGGATTCTTTTTTKGCRTTTTTCTGAATAAGTGTTTACTTTCATAGATCAACTTCGAGACGCCCTCCTTGAWCATAAAAGTGGTAAAATGTCGAAGGAAAATGATCAAGCCCTTTCAGGAGAGCTTCGCCTAAAATCCTTAACAGAGAGGAATGCCTTGCACCGAGTAAGTAATCTCCCTCGTATRGGTCCTTTTATGTTATTTTAATTTCTCCTCGTTTCAAAGAATAGGTCTCGCATAGTTGGTGAGCGTTTGCTCCACTACGATGCGTGCGGTTACCAGATTTTTGGTGTCGGGTATATTGCCTCGCATCTCGCCTTGGTGTTGTCCATATGCGACTTGCAAGTGCCTTATATCAGAATCCAGTCAGGTTTCTTCACACCTCGCACGAGTGTTGCTCAAGTACGAAAAGCGATAACCTAAACTTGACTGGTTTCTAATTGAATTCTTACTTCATGTGATTTTCTTCCCTCTCGCTGAGCTTCGAGAAGCCTTCGGATCTTTTGAAGCAGTCTTGGGCCGCAACCCCAAAGAAGAATAAATCATCTAAGCCTTCTTCGAAGGCTGAAGACAAGAAGAAGTCCTCTCCTCAGCATCATGTGCTGAAGAAAGAGTCCAAGCCTTCCTCGCATGAGGAAGAGGCAAAGAAACAAAAACACTCCTCGCACGACGAGGAGAAGAAGAACGAATCTACTCCCTCGAAGAGTGAGGGGAAGAAGCATAAGCATCGAGAGCCTGAGCTTCCAGGTGTCTCAATAAAAGAGCCATCAATCGATGGCAGTTCCAAGAAAGCAGCTGAGCCGACTTATTCCGGTAAAGCYAAGGGTGTTGTCGCTACCGTCGAKCGGTTAGAGAAAATAAAGCGCACTCCCCCTCTGCCTCCTCCGAGGGGTTATACTTCATCCAATGCCCAGGTGGGAGAGAAGCRTCCCCCCCTCGCCCTCTCATGTCGCACYTGAGGCGAAGAGACATTAACCTTCAGATACTCGATCTTCTACCATTCGCAGTTCTGTTCTTGGTCCAAACGCTCATCCTACGGAGGTTCGCATTCGGAACTTGTATGGGCTAAACCCTGCTTTGTTCAAAAAATGATCCTCTAGTGGATCGCAGTCATCAAAGCAGACTTATGAACGAAGGTCCAACTCTTCGCATGATTCTCTTCTTTCTATGTCTCGCATGCCACCCCAGAGGGTTGGTCTGACTCGGATACCATTCCATTTGTGCCTGGTTACAAAGAGGGAGACGATGGGAATGAGGGAGGCGATGTGGACCTCGAAAATTCCACGTTTGTGGATATTGGGGCTACGGAAAAGCCTCCTTTGCCCCTTCCTACTTCTAAAGAACTAGAGGAGCTTCGCAAGAAGACCGAGGCAATGAAGGTTTTCTTTCCAAAGTTCAGCTGCGT